>ARYC01004893.1:0-45344 GCA_000711775.1 Oxytricha trifallax
AAGCAAGAAGTAGAAGAAAAGAAAGAGAAGCGAGCTCTCACGAAAGAGTTTTAAATGTGACTTATATATTCATTAACTTAACTACAAAACTTATTTATATACATTCACTCTCCCTTCTTCAGCACACTTTTATGCCAACTAATTATCAACTCTCTTAGCTGAACTTTTTATAAAATCGACTGTATCAATAGGTAGGTCATGCAACAGGTGGTATAGCAGCAGTTTCTTATAATGACCTTTTAGTATTCCCCAGTAGAACTCAATTCCATTAAACTATGGACTGTAAGGTACGTTGAACACTGGCGTTATTCTAAGTTGTTCATAACTCTTCCTTGTATCTTTTGTCTTATGAACTGAAAGATTATCAACAAACAGTATAATCTCTTATTCAGGGTACTTCTTCTCAGCTGCTCTAAGAACTTAATATACTGCTCTGTCTTAATAGAGCGAGGATGAATAACTCAAGTTTCTAAACCAGCATCCTCGCTAATACCTCCAAGAATTGCCATTGTTTATACCTTGACTTTCTAGTCATATACTTCTATATTACTATGCCTCTTATACCAAGACTTCTAGATGAAAGTGTTGAATGTAAACACAGCCTCGTCAGCATGATAAACTTAATATTATTCTATTAGGCTCTGCATTTTAATTATAAATATAATTTAAGTTGTTGTTGTAAAATGGCAGAGTGAAATCAATTACTCTCTTGATACGATTTACACCTTTGTAAGAGATACCGCTTCGTTTATAAATGTTTGCAACAGATTATGCAGACATCTTCAACTCAGGGAACTGGCGATGAAACATAATAGCTCGTTAGTCGAGAGAGAAGTGAGCCCAATACTTCAAAGTTTTTTCATTAATAAGATAGTCAATATGCTTCTAAAGAAACTTTGACTTCCTCTTAGGCTAAGAATTCAGTTATTATTGCTTTAGTTAAACTGCTCTAATGTAGTGAGAACGGACAGTTGATGGACTACGCTTTAAGAGCAGTGCAATAGACTTATAGTTCAGTACTGGTTTGACTTATTCACTATATATCACATCCATAACGCAGTTTAAACACTAAATCTATATACGCTTCATCATAAATAGACCCCCAAAAGCTTGCTATTTTTGTCTCGCATTTAATTAATAACCCCAACCCCTAACAAATTCCCTACAAATCAAAGCACATATAAACCTCATTAAGGGGTTTTGGGGTTTTGATTCTAATGTTTAAAATTGATAAATAAATGTATTTTATCTGTTACTTATATATTCTTGTTTAAATTTAGGAATATATTATGATTTGTATTTTATTAAGTTTCTTCGACTTTAGAATCTATTTCTATTTATATTTAGCTTGAGTCATATTAGAAATATATTTATTTAAATTTAGATATATTCATTGGGTAGATAAGTACGAAAACTTTTCAAGTTTCTATTTGAATCCAATGAAGTTGAATTTAATAAAATCGTGTAAATTTATTAACAAATTTGAAATATTTTTATTTTTTTTAAAGTGCCTTTATTAGCAGCCATGTTTAGAGTCTCTTCATCGATATATTAATTTGTAAGATTCTGATGACTTTCTTCATTAAGAGCAGATTTCTCTTCTATTTCAAAATTTTATTAACGGTTATTCATTTTCTTATCAATGATAAAACAAATTAGATTATGGGAAATTAATAAATACTATAAAAATGAAATTAAATTCAGACAAGAAAAAAGTTATTCATTCTTTAAGTAAATTTTATTATAATTTTTTTAAGTTGTTATCAATAAATTTAATGAATGCTGGTAAACTCAAATGAGTCGGAGGTTTTAAAAGAATGAAATTATCAATCATTTCACTTAAGGTTAGAAATCAAATACAATATATGTTGGGCTATCTCAAATAAAAATAATAATTAAGATACTTCAGCCTAAATTAATGAGCCTAGTTTAAAAGTATGATCTTAAGATGAATAAATTTAATTCTGAATTTTGAAGATATTTGTTATTGATAACGCTTATGACATGAATATTTATGAATTTAATAAATATTTAATTTCCAAAAATGAATTTATTCATAAAATATTGTTAATTTACAATTGCAAAAATATCTCTATTTGAGCTTGTTTTAAAACAAATTAAAAGTTTTTCAGCACATAATTTCAGCAAAACAATTTTTTATCGTAAAATTTAGTTTAGTCACATATTTTTGATAAAGATCTCAATAATTATGAAATAAATAGTCCAATAAATTATGCGATTAAGATGACACCTAATAAATAAAAACTTGATTGTTTTTAATATTAAAAGTCTAAACCATGCTTAACTTCTAGTTATTTTTAATATGATTAAAAATCTCCAAAACTCTATTAAATTATTAATATTTTATATTTGCCTTGCTGATCTTTTACCTTTACCATCATTTTTTCTGTACTAAAGAAAATTAAAAAAAATTAAAATTTCCTAAAATTAATTATTATATTCTAAATTTTTGAATTAATAGTACTAGTTTATAGCAATTTGGAAATACTAATTACATATACAATTATCATTCCCACAAGTCATTTTGTGCTATGATTAAATATTAACTTATAATAAAATATTATTGTCTATTAATATAAAGTAATTGCTCGAAAACAATTTGCTACATTGTATTAAGATCTTCGGAATTTTGTCTATTTAGCATTTTTAAAGTATTTATGATGAAAATTTAGAGATTTTTTCCAGTTATATTATTGTAGAAATACATTTTTATTTTGGGATTTAATTAAGACTAGGTTTATTGATAATTAAATGAATGGTATTTTACTTTCTGGAAACCTATTTGGTACTTGTTCGATAGGAAATTCAAAAATATTTTGGACTTTATAATTTGTGTTACTTTTTTATCTCATCATAGAGCAAGATAAAAAAATGCCGCCATTTATAAGCCCAGCAGATTTTTAATTCCATATCGAACAAGTACCAAATAGGTTTCCAGAAAGTTAACTGCCACTTATAAATTGTTAATTAACTTAATTTCAATTAGTTTTCCAAACTCATATTAATTCAACAATAATTGAAATTATATATAAATTAAATTAATAATTTACATTTATTCAAGTTAGATTAGTTGGATTCTTAAGCCTTTAGAATAGCGCATAACTTTTTCTTTTTTCTATAAAATGGAAGATTTTTACGATAGCGAACAAGAGATAAATATAATATGTTAATATTAGCTGTTTTAGTTAAATTTTATAAGTAAAATCTATAACATATCTTATTATATGCATTGATTAATTATAGAGAATTTAAAGCAATACATTATTATTATTATTATTGATTATATTAATGGTATAAAACCAATAATAATAAAAGAAAATGTTAAAATTGTTTGATTTATTAATTTAAAAAATTTGAATTATAAATACAACATTAAAATATTAAGAGTGTTGGAAAGTATATTAGTATTTCAATGAGCTGCAAATCAAAAGCTATCCTCATAAAGCATATTATACTCAAAACTAGAATTATTTGTGAAGCGATTCTTGATATACGATCGACCTCCACATTTAAATAAATCGGCCGCTAGTACGTAGAAATGAAAGCTATAAAAATGATAATATAAAGATAAACTATTAAGTTTTTATGAAAAATATATAAGTATAAAGCTACACTTATTATGAAAAGATAGTAAGCTGCATGGCCAACACTCGATTTCCTTAAATTTGTCATAAACATCATTTATGCAATAAAAATCAATATAAAAACAAATATATGAATTAAATCCTTGATTAAAAAAACTAGAGAGAATAGAAGAAATGTAAAACAAAAAATATATAAAACTGATTATAAATCATATGAATCAAATTAAAATATAAGATACTATATCAACCAAACTTAAAAATATTGCTCGCATAAATAAAATAATAAATCTAATCAAAATTAAGATTAAGTTTATTTTACTCATTAAGATTAAATCTATATAATTTTGAATATTCTCTATTTCATAATAGACTATCATTTTATATTTCAATCCCTTATTTGTAACATTTTTCTTTTAATATATTTGCAATTTAAATAAATATGAAATTTAATATAATACCATTATTTATGTTGTTATCAAAATCTTTGAAAATTCTCTTAGAAATGCATTTTTCCCCGATATATTCGTCCAAGGCAGGGAATTGTCTAGGATTGGTAGAGAAAGCAGAGAAAATGCGATATATAACGTGAAAAAATACAGAAGACTTCCAAAAACTATTATTCCTATTAATATGTATGTTTATTTATAATTAAATATAAATTCATTGAATTTAAATCATTAGTCTAGTCAGTATATAATAGTACAATTATCAAAAATCTATTTAAATAATTATTAAGCGAGTATAATTAAAATGGGGAGACTGTTAAAATAAAATCAAAAAAGAGATCAAATTAAATTATGATCATCCAATACACAAGAGTAGAGATCAAACAGTCACTATTTTGAATAAAGTTTGAATATATCCTTACTTAAATTTAATTAACTAATCAACTAACTAAAAATGGAATTTTTCTTTTATTATCAACTTTTCTGATTTTTTCTATTTCTTGTTCATCGATCAAGTAGATGCTGTAGTGATCTTTAGAATTTTTCATAATTTTCATAGATATCTTCAGGGTATCTTCAGGATATCTTCCTCAAAAAAATTAAAGTGTGGAGAGTGTGACCCAGCATCACCAACAATAGTATAAATATCTCTAATAATCTCAAAATCAAGCATTATTATGAGTCTGGTTGAAATTCTAGAGAATTTCAAAATTTTAGATCACTCATTTTTTCTTTGTTTTCATCAACATCATCTCCTTCACCATCTTCAACATTAGTTATCACATCTAAGAATTTTAGAAAAACAAGATGTTGTAGAAAAATCCCAGACTCATAATAATGCTTGATTTTGAGATTATTAGAGATATTTATACTATTGTTGGTGATGCTGGCCTCCACACTCTCCACACTTTAATTTTTTTGAGGAAGATATCCTGAAGATACCCTGAAAATATCTATGAAAATTATGAAAAATTCTAAAGATCACTACAGCATCTACTTGATCGATGAACAAGAAATAGAAAAAATCAGAAAAGTTGATAATAAAAGAAAAATTCCATTTTTAGTTAGTTGAATAGTTAATTAAATTTAAGTAAGGATATATTCAAACTTTATTCAAAATAGTGACTGTTTGATCTCTACTCTTGTGTATTGAGATGATCATAATTTAATTTGATCTCTTTTTTGATTTTATTTTAACAGTCTCCCCATTTTAATTATACTCGCTTAATATTTAAAAATTTAAGCATATTTTAAATTTATTTTATTAGGAATAAAACCAAAAAGATTTAATCTTCATTTAAATATGTATGAGTTAGAATCTTAATGATGATCAAAAATGGCTTTTATCCCACTCAATATTAATATGGCCACTGGGTAGGTAAGAACTGTCATTGCAATCATTGTATAAACAAATATCAGCTTTCTGAAAAATGAATTCTCTTTAGCTTCTTCATAACTTAAATTTGTTTGCTTATTTTTAAATTATAAGTATAAATATATTTTGATTTATTAACTCTTTGTTCCAACAAGCACATAAACTGCCGATAAAAATGCAATCAACATTAACTAAATTTCTAAAAAAATGCTGAATAAATTATAAATTTAAATTCTTTAATTAGGCAGTTAAATACTATTTTGACTGCAATCAATGTGCCGATGTATATTTTAAATTAATTTTAATTAGATTATCATAAAATGTTGTCAGCTAAGAAATAAATTTGAAAATTTCAAGTGTCAATATAGTCTCCTTTTTCTTCACTTGGATAAGACCCAATTATTATAAAGAACCCAAACAGTATAAAGTCATATGATAATTTAACTATATTAATATTTTATAAAATTAAGAAAAAATTTCAAAATAAAATATCTTTAAAAAAGTCAAGAGCGATTAGAAAAGAATAAAATGTTCCACCAAAGATACTTTAAATTTTAATTTTAATAAATTTTACTGTTGTAATATATTGAGTGTGTCAAGAATGATAGCTTCTTTACCATTTATTCCATAATTTTATGATTAAAAGTATAAATAATTATATTTGATTACAAATAAAAATATAAATATTAAGCTTCATAATTTTTGTTCCATATTTACTATTTTACTATGCCTCCATGACTTAATTTAATCTGTCTTTAAAAATGTTTAATATTATGATAAGAATAGAATGAAATAATTTAAATATTACAACAGTTTATATTTAATTATAATTAATTGTTATGAGAAATTTAATAATCAAATTATTAGAAATCATAGAAATAATTAAGACATTTATAAGTTTCAAAAATTTTCTTTTAATTGTTATTTAGTTTATTTAGAGCATTTTTTAAAAGAAATTATTATGTAGTAGATTAATTTTGATTTTAAAATAAATAAATTATTTATAAACTTAAAAATTAAAAGTTTAAAACTTGATATCTCTAAATTTTATAATTGTATTATTTTTCAAATTATTTCTAATGTGCAATATTCAAAACCTTAATTTAAAGATTAGTATCACATTGAATGATTAAGAGGCAAACTTATTAATCTAAATCAAATTGTAAATTTAAGAATTAATGGTAATATCAGACATTTATTTTGTATTAAATTATGACTTGTGTTTTAAAAACATTTTTCATATTAAATATTAAACTTAATTTAGCACTCTTAAAAAAAGATTGAAATTTAAATGTTACTATATAAGAAATTAAGAATTAAAATTAAATAAAATGAGAATAAATATAGTATTCACTTGTTTAATGTAAAAAATCCTTTTTAATATAGATAAAATGTTAGTTATGATTAATTTATACATATTTAATTATTTTTCTTCATATAGTAGAATCAATTATAAAATTCTTTTGATTATTCTTGTTTAATAAGTTTAAAAATTTAATGAAATTATTTTATTTAAATTCCTATATAAACGATGAATAAATTATTTGGATGATATTTTTTAATAAATATCAATTAAATAAAGGAACAATAAATTAAGCATTTAAAAAAGAAGATTATTTTTTAATTAATTCTTGATAGTTTTAAGAGTAAAGTTAAAAAGTATAATGCAATATGTAATCTATAAATTAATCTCAATGTTTACTTTGGAAATTTAATACCTATAAAACTAACTCAAATTCAAGAAAGTTTAAAGTCTTAAAATTTTTGCTTTATTTAAAAAGAATGTAATTTTTTTAAAGATCAGATAAATTGTAAAAAATATAAATTTTAAGATTGAGCCAAAAAATGATTTTTGATTTTTATTCACAATTATTAAATATATCATTTCATATCATAATTATTTCATAATTAAAATAAATTACTCTATAAAAGGAATCTAATTAACTTTGAATTATATAAGAGTTAAAAAATTTCCATATAATCATGAATACACATAAATTTATTTTAAAATTATTAAATATTTCTTATTTGATTAATTATATGAAGTTAATTTAAATTATATCTCATTTTATATTGAGAAAATAATAGATAAAAATTATGAGTGTGAATTAAAATAATAGAAAAGCATTTTACCTATAACTTTAACAAAATTTAATTAATTGTTAAAAGAATATTTTTAATGTAAATTTTCCCTAAAAAATTATATATATCTAATGAAAGAGCCAAGTGCAATCGGCAATAGAACTTTAACAAACCTTGAACAATCTCTTTACGCATTTTTCGAGAACGGCATGTACACAATGCAAGAGCTTGGGTGGCGTTAGTATCTTTTGTTGAAGTCTGCATCTTTGCAATAAACTAAATTAAGTCAGACAACTCTCAATGTCACTACATTTGTTTCTATTGGCATAGTTTCACTTATTTGCATTATTATCTATCCGCTTATCACAAAAGTTTATTTATTTTGCTTTATTTTATATCTTATATGCTTGAATTTAGAATATTATGATTTGTAAATTTAAAGGGTTAGACAGAATTTACTAAGTATTACAATTCTTCAATGATTTAGATAGAGATATGTATGTAAAATGTTTGGATAAAGGTTTGAATTTCAGGAAACAGCTAAAAATGCTTATTTTTTTAAGGGTTTTAGGGGTTTTTTTTAATAAAATATATAGCAATCTAATTTAAATTAAAGAGTAGTAAAATAAACAATAGCAGCTAAGGGTTAAATTTGGAGATCGTATTAAGAAAAAAGAAAATGAGGAAGATTAAAGTTCAAAAAATTTACAGGAAAATGTAGAAAATTCATCTCATTACTATTCAAAGCAAGATGATCATATATAAAAGTTTATTAATTTTCCTATAAAAATATAAAAAGAATGGTTATAAGCGAACTATTAATTAAACTATAATTAGCATAAAAATAATTTATGAATAAACTATATATTTCCCCTAAAATATAACAAAAATTATAAATAAATTTTAATTATATGATAATGATCAAGACTCTAAAATGCCCTATTAAGATATAAAAAATACCTCAAACAGAAGCACCGGCAGAGAAACTGACAGTAAGAGAATATTTTTCAGTAATTTGAATGATGCCCCAGACATCAAAAGATCAGCCAAACATGTCCAAAATGGCAAATAATCTAAGAATAGTAAGAATGATAAAAAATATAATTTCTTATTAAATAATTTAATAAATTGTGATATTAGCAAGTATTAAAGCAATAATAGTGTTTTATTCTATATATATATATATATATATATATAAAAATAATATAAATAACAACGGTGGGTCTAAGAGCTATAAAAATGGAGAAATAGGTTTGAGAAAATTTAAATATTTTATATTTTATGGTTATCATAAGAAAAATAGAGAATTAGATTAAATTCAAGAGGAGGAAAAAGAATCAAGGCAAATCTTTTATATAGATATGTTTTTTATTTATTAAAAATTATTATAATTTTTAGCAAATTATCATACATTTTGGAAGTAATGCTCTTTAAATTTTTAGAAAAAAAATAATAATTTAATAAAAAATTTATGTATTTTTCTTGTCTTAAAAAAATATAAGCTAATTTAAGAATTACCTGAAAAGTTATAAAATAAATTAATTTAACATTCAAACAAAGCTGGGTGTTATTTAAATAATTTGAATGATAGAATAATTGTTTTAATTCTTTGAAATTTAATTGAATATGAAGATTAAATCAGTGAGAGTAATCACTCTGATGAGCTGAATAAAAATGAGAGAAAATAGCTCCAATATTCTTAAAAGTATAAAAAATTGAGAAAATGATTATTATTTGATAATATTTGTCATTTTTAAGTCTGGGATTAATACAATTGATTGTAAATTTAATTTACAAATATCCTATAGGAAGAAAGCGTGGGCGTAGTCCATCAGGCAAACAAGGCAAGTTAACTTAGAGAGATATTCTTTAATTGGAAGCTTTATTAAATTTCATTTTTTGTGTTAATATTCTTAACACTACATATTATAATTTGCCATAAATTAAAATTAATATATAAAAGAAGCTAGTAATGTTTCAACAAGGTTTAAACTATTCAATTTACAGCTCAACAAATTAGCACTAACTTAGAAAATCAAGATTTTTTGTACTTATTATATATTATATTATAATACCTTAAGATTTTTATGTTATTTTATCCTGATTTTTGGATTGATAATGCTCCTTATCGGCTATTTAAACTCCTCACTGCTAATATCTTTCTATCAAAGTCAATTAGTATTTTTAAACGATAGTGACAGCATATTACAGCTGTAGAAAGTATATTTCAGAGAAGAATATAAACAAAATTAAATATATTTTTAAAAAATTAAGAATGTGCTTATAACTTACTATTATTTATGAGAGAAAAGGCAATCAGAAACTTCACATTGACAGTCAACTTATATTACTAAATAAAGTTTTAACTAAATAACTTAAACTAAAATATTGAATATATAAGAGATGAAATTAATTTAGACTAGAGATAAAACGATGTTGCATGTGTGATTAAAATAATTAAATATTTATATTTAATGATTAAAAAACAAAATAAAACCATAAAAGCTTGAGTAAAATCAAAATTAAATTTAAAGATAAACTATAGTAATGCTTTATTAAACTTGTTTTAAGAAAAGTTGATATCAATAGTTTTATATTTAAATTTTATAATCAGTGAATTTATCATTATAAAATATAGTGATTTTACATTATGATCAACTAAGTTCAAAAGTACTATTAATATTATTTAAAATCTACTCAAATACCTTTATTTTATGTAATATGATACCCCTGATTCATTTAAGAGAGTACCAGCTGTATATAATTTTGTAGATAGATGCTTCGAAAATGAAAATGAAATTAATCAACTTAATTTTTAAAGTATAATCTAAATTTTTTACCTTTTTTCATCAATATTTTTAATTATTTATAGATCTTATAGCAATATAAAACTTAGGAGATCCCTACCAGATTTCTTGGCTGATGCTAAGGATAAATTTAATATGATAGAAGACTAGAATATCTGTAACATGACTTATTTGAGCGAAGACCCAGCCAAAGCAAGAAATTGTGAGCTAAGTTTAGATTCTTTATTGCAAAAAGGCCAAGGAAACGCTATGTACTATTTGATTTAAATATATATATATATGTTAAAAATCAGTAATTTATAAAGTATCGATATAATATAAACCTAGATAGAGCCATCATTTTTATTTTTAAAAATCGATATACTTTATTTATCAAATCAATAAATGCTTTGCCTACTCAAATTCATAAATCCATAATCAATTTCAGGAAACTTTTAAAGGAAAATTTTACAAATAGGATTAAGTTTATTTTTAAAATTAAAAATATGTTTCTAATAAGAATCGTGAGTCACTTTCTCATTTTCCAAATAATTATATGGTGATATCTATAGAACTTACTTTTTTAATTATTTTGGATTTTATCGAATAAAATTAAAATTTGATAAGAACTTTTTCAAAAAAGATTATACTACAGTTAAGTGTATTATTTTCAGTTAACAGTAATTTAGCAAATATTTTCACAATTTCTAAAATAGTTCATATTAAACTTTGAATTTCGTATTTCTTGTATAAGAAAAATAGTTTTAATGCCATACCAATTCTTTAAATTATTATTCTTTTGTTTATAAATTGCTTAAAAAATTAAAATAAATTATATGATTGGAGTCATACAGCAGTTAAATTTAAATTTTGATGGTACAAAACAACGTGATAAGCTTTTCATCCAGACATTCCTCAATATAATTAAAATATTATCAATATTACTTTTAACATAAATAAATTTATGTTTTAACCAGAAAGTTCAGGACTTGACGGACTTTATTTTTCTATATTTAAAGCAATCTTTTAATGAAATTTAGGACATTTAAACTTCGAATTGTTATAATTTTTATTTATTATAGGGATTATTTTTATAACGTTAATTTTTTGATAGTTATTTAAAAGAAACTTTATTTCTTTAATTGAAGGTTAAGCTTAAATCAATCTATATATTATTATTATTTTAGTAAAATTTTGTTGATTTTGTAAATTTATTCTGTTTGTAAGTCAATTAAATTAAACAAAAAATTTTTTTATATAATTATTAGAATATTTATATTTATTTAAGCTCATAATTTTAAATTTATCTGAATATTATAAGCAAAATAAAGTTTTTTTACATAAAAAGTGTATCATAAAATTAAATGAAAAGTTTTTGGATTTAAATTGTAAGATAATAATATATATAGCAATATGATGCATATTGTTATTTTATTATATAAATTTTAAAGATTTACAGCAACCGACTTTTTCGATAAAGCTCGATAAAACTACCTGCTAGCATTCTCATTATTTATGAGTTTCACTGTTTGTTTGACAATTGCCCTGGGATTTGTACTTTTCATTAAAATTAAACGTTTTATGCTTGATATGCAAAATATGCTATGCTTAATCCCACTTGATGAACTACCATAGCATTAAAGGTAGAGAATAGAAGCTTACCTTAATAAATGAGTAGAAATATTTCAAAGATTATACAATAAATACCACATTTACATTTAAATAAACATCTCTAAGAAAAAGAGAAGCTTAGAAAATTTCAAGATAATTTCGATTTTTTTAATTTCACAATTTACACATATTTAAATTTAATATTGAGAAGTTCATTTTAACAAAGTAAGCAAAAATTAAATCTTTGGATTACACATTCTTTAAAGAATTAATAAATAGACAGATAGTATTATTTTGTAATTGCTAGGCTTTATTATATAGCTAAATTCAATTTTATTATGTAAATTCAAGTGTAAGTGTAAATCATTAATTATAGATCTTTCCTATTTATAACATATTAAGAAGAATTAAATCAGCTTTTATTTTTAGAAAATCTCTATTCTACTTTTTCAAGATTCAATACGTCTGCTTCAGCCTAAAAATAATTAGTTCTATAAGAGAATAGGCTAAATCAATAAAGAATTAGTAAAAAGGCATAACTTCTAGAAGATTTTGACCTCCTCCACATTTTATTTAACACTTACATCTTTTTCCTGAAAAATCTATAAAAGCTTACCTTATTTCTTGTAGAACTTGTAAACTTTAGCTGAAATTGAACATAGTGATTATTTTTATAGAAAATCTTGATTTATTTGAAGTGGAAATAAAACAGTAATTTTAATTTTATGCAAAATTAATATTGTATAATCAACAAGTTAATAATTTTAAACAATTTAGAATTATTTACCTTATTTATTTGAATTAAAGGATATTAATAATAATCTGGAATTAACTTATCTAGTTAATGAAGGAAGAATACAGGAGGAACTTATGCCAAGCTACTCATTCAAAATTTAATATACTTTTTTTAAAATAATTATATATTTAAATTTTAATAATATAATTGAATTAATCAATTTAAACACTTAGGGAAAATTATATTTGATGAAATTAGATTTTATAATTGGTTATTGTACTCGTTTTAAATATTTAAAACAGCTTTGATTTCATTATAGATGGTAATGAAATTTGGTATTATTAATGAATCATAATAATTTTCAAAGATATATGCTATTTATTAATCTCATTAAAGATACTATAAAATTGCGTTCAAAAGTTAATTATTAGATTAGCTAATTCTTTAACAACAAATTTAATGATCTTTAATTGCAAAAAAAAATATAATAACTCTTCAAATTTTGATTATCTTTAAATCAATTTTAGTTTATCAATAAAATTGTATATTGATATTTTATCTAATTAAAATTGAATCTTTTTTTGAAATTTTTTCATAAATATTAAATGATTGTTCAATAAACTTTTTAATACTTTTTATCTCGTTTAACTCAGCTCAAAATATCCAATCGGAAGCACTAGAGGAAGACGATTTTGGGAAATTGGGATTTTAATCGATCGCAACTTTGTATTTCGCAGTAGCGATAGGATGCATATTTTCAACTGTGGTTATGAAGCGAATAGGTGAAGTTAAATGTATGGCTTTGGGCGCTTTTTTGAATACACCATGGATTGCTTCGTATGCACTTATATATTTATATGAGTCATCTTTATTTAAAAAAATAATAATTCATAAAATTATAATTTTTAATAGCACTATGTGGAATTAGTCATGCCACTAAACCAGAAGACAGAAGATTTTACTTGCAACCTGATTTTATAGTGGGTTTGATATTAACTCTTTCATTCTCAAATGGATTGGGTCAAGCAGTTTAATGGGTAGGCCAAGGAAAATATTTGTCTGATTGTGCCACAGAAAATACCAAAGGGTTTTTCTATAGTTACTTTTGGTCCTTTTACATGGCATCTCAGATTTTTGGAAATTTGATAGCGGCTTACTGTATAAGTTTTATGAGTCAGCAGATGCTGTTCCTAATTTTGGCATTAATCTCATTTTTATCTTGCATTCTTTCTCTGTTTTTGAGAAAGCCCACTATAACTGAGGAAGTAAAAGTTGTGGAACATGATGTCATAATTTCAGAGAGACATTTTAGTAATGATCTCACAACTACCAGTTTATTAGATCTAGCACCGATAGTAAACACCGAATAAGTTGAAGAACAAGAAAAGGTTAAAGAGCAAACTATGGTTGAAGACATAAAATCAATTTGGAAAATGGCTAAGTCTAAACGCATGAGGCTGTTCCTATTGCAATAATTTTGGACAGGGGTAAGCATAGCATATTATTCAGGTACTCTAACCCCTATGATCTCTGATTCGATAGCAAATTAACCTGATAATGTTAAACTTGAAAAATCAATGGCGTCTATGGTCGCTTTCGGAGTTGGGGAAGTCTTAGGAGGCCTCTTTATTGGATACTTCATTGATACAAAAGGTTCTAAATTTGTGGTAGTAGTAAATGTTATAATCATGGCAGTAATGACTGGAGTAACTCTACTCTACATAGGCATCTACAAGTTTAAAACTTTAAAACATTCGATAATCTTTTTATTTAAATTATAATGCCATCGCCTTTTTCATGACATTCATGTGGGGTTTCTAAGATGGCGCTATTAATACGCACTGTTTCGAAATGCTAGGTTTTGAATTTGAAAATAACTATGAACCCTACTCAATATTCAATTTTCTTTAAGCTCTTGGCGCCGCCTTTTTCTTGTTGATTACTTCATATGTGGATGATCGAACAAGTTTCTTAGTCTATGGAATTTGCATCGGACTGTTTGGACTTCTGTCTTGTGGAATAACATACTTCTTTGATTTCCATGATCCCAGATCTAATTCACAAATCAATAAAAGTGATGGTTTGCATGAATAATTAAAAATAAAATCTTATCTCATCTAAACCATTAAAATTCAGTTTTTTCTATAATTTTAATGACCTTTTAATATTTAAAAGAAATTTTTAAATAATTATCATGATAAAGTAGTTACTCACAGAAAACCAAACATCAACCACTCTGTTACAACAATAGACTCTTAAAGACTTATAGAAGATGTAAATAGTTAAATAACTGCAAGCGTTTTTCGTACAGAAATGGATAAACGAATGGAAAAAGATTCAGAATCAAAATCTCAACTTAAATTTATCGAGGTTGATATAATCAATATGATAAATTTAGTCAAATTATTTTTTAAAAATCAACATATTATAATGATTCTCAATCTTCTTAAAAAGTAGTATTTTGAATACTCGTTCTAAATCTTTTACAATTACGCATTTATATACTTATCAAATACAATGATATTTCCAACGAATTACAATGATAATTAGATACTTTAAAAAAACTTCGATGAATCTTCACATTTTATGCACAAAAAAGAGAAGTAATCACAAAAATTTAAATTGTAAACTTTCAGTTTATAATCAACGATAAAGATCTGTAATTATTAAATCAAAGTATTAGTATTATTTATTTTATTTTAAAAATATGTCCTCATAATAGTGGAAGATATCAATTGATTTGCCATGAACAATATATAAAATTTTATACGGATTAAAGAAATTCCGAATTCAAATTAAAACCTTTATAAAAACAAAATTACAATAAAAATACTTAAATATTTTCAATTCACTTCATATTTTTCGAATAATCTATTCCCAGCTTATCATAAAAATAAAAAAAGATAGTTTTCAGTAAAAACCTAGAAAACACTTAAATCACCTCACAAAATTTAGAAGATCACTCTCAATATTAAACAATTAACATCAATAATAAGAACTAATACGAAAAATTAGAAGAAGAGGAGACTATACTGTTTAAGTCGAACGTGCAATCACGATAGTATGAAAGTATGAGGGGCAAAAACGCAGAAGAGTCACCCATGAACTTTCAGGAGTTATAGCAGATAAATTTCAATAATGGATATCAAAATGGATCTAATAACAATATTGTAAAGAATAGACTACAAAGAAAATGCTGTTTAATTATTTTTAACAAAATAGTTAATTATATAATAGTACTCTAGCTTAATCATAATAACAGTAAAGCAGAAACTGGGCAAAGCTACCAATTAAGAAAAACTTTGTAAACAATTAAAATAGTTAATTCCAAAATAATGTAAAAATTTTACCCAGCTTGAAAAATTCTAAATCCGTCTCAGACTTTGGTGGTAAACCATCCAATATAGCTTAAACATAAAATATGGGTGTTACTTCAACCAATATTAATGTAATGCTTAGGACTGGTGGAAATTATCAATCTTCATCTGTCTCTTAATAACAGATATTTTTACTGTTTTTATTTAAGTTACAGCAACCCTTCCGAATGCAAATAAGAAAGTAATTCGATGAAGAAAGGTAAAAGAAAATGAGTGGGCAGATGTAGGCTCTTTCTAATGAGCTCTTAGTCAAATATTTTGATACTACAAACTCGCATATCTCCCGCATACCAGAGTTTCCAACAAGATTTTCTGCTGCTCCCTTTATAAAGTATGGGCCATCCCAGCTTCAAGCATAAGTTAAAAAGTAAATTTAAACTTCTCGTTAATTCAGTCAGACTGCTGTAAACAGCTAACAACTCATTCCCAAAGATATTGTATTGGGAAATACTCTTACATAAAGTCTTTTCAATTAAACTGGTCTTCTAGCTACTCAGAGTGTGCTTTTAAACAAAGCACCTCCAGATTTCAAAGATCATAAAGAGAGAGGGTCTAATGAATATTATTTACCCAGAATTAAAGATGGCCTACCGACGACTGTTAAGAATTTATCATTCCTACGAGCTTAATAATCTCCTAAAAGAAAAGAGGCTGTTTAGAATGAAGGGAAGTTTCAAAATACATCGAGATATATAGGGAGAAGTGTAAATACAAGTATTAGTAACCTGGATAAAAGCAAAGAGGTTAAGAATAACAATATACCCCAAAACCCTCATAAATAATTGATGATAGTAAGTAATTCGCCTTTCAAAAAGAAGAAGAAATTACTAAATCCGAACACTGACTTATAATAAGATCATTAAAATAGTTTTAATCTTCTATGTTTGAAATTTCATTATAAACACAGTGGCATTCTTTCAGACTGAATTACTATAACAATAAGCAGAATCAAAGACTTCAAGACACATGTATACTCATCATACAAATTAACAGCATTAACAATCTGACTAAGCTGTAAATATATCAAGCACTACAAACACCCTAATGCCACCAACTCTAAATCTTTAGTAAATCCCACAAAGTCAATTTGAAACACACTCCTAGTAGGACTAGACTTCAACTATAAACACAGACATGAATATCTTACACACTCCAATGAACTTACAGCATCAATACCAGACTTAAACTTTCACAAAAGATGTGCTAAACCAATCTCAATATCTATAGCAACAGTAATAGTAAAACTACATATCTATCGAAAAGATTCAACAAATGACGCATAGATTACCAGCTGAGTTAAACACCGTAACTTCAAAGGGTTATGAGAGTGCCAGGAAATATGAGAAAAAGCAAAGTAAATAAATCCATTAATAAAATACCAATACTGGCATTGGTAACAGCTAATTGCTAAATTAAATAGCTCAATTAGAGAGTTAATTGCAGCATTAACAAGATTAGTAAGAACTTACGGGAAAATAATCATAGAACTTATAAAATTAAAGCTAATATAATAATCGCAGAGCTTTGAATGTCTCTCAAAGCGTCGATAGCATTCAAAAAGACAATTACGATAAGTAAATGTATCTAGATTCACTAAAAAATATGATGATTTAAAATGATAATTTGAATAATTAAAGCTATGAGCAAGAAGATGCCTAGGGTTTGCATCTTTCTGCTCTTCAGTTAACTTAAAATTAATTATTGTTAAAAGTATACTTTATTTGTAAATTACCTAATATTATATATCTATCTATTATTTTAATTTCTTAATAGGCCCTAAAAACTAATAAATCCTCGATAAAAACAACCAAAAGTCTCGTAGAGACCTAATAAATTCAATCCGCAGATTTGACGATAGAACCATTTCCTACGACAAAGCTAAGACTAAATTGTGGGATATGACAAAAAACTACTTGTTTTAGCACTTCCAAAAATAGAGCAACTCCAGAGAGCATGTATTTCCACAGTATAATAAGAGGGGCGACTTAGTTAACAGAGATTCACTCATTGATATTAGTTTCAGGTCTGTGGTATCAAGGCAGTTTATTTATTGATCATAAGAAATTTATAATATATTAATTTTAATAGTTAAATTAAGAACATAGTAATCATAATAATTACATCTATTAGTTGAATATAATAATTAATAATTTATTTTGCCAAGAGAAACAAAAGCATATATCTTAGATCGTTTCATCATGAGAATTATATAAATCAGTAGATAATACATTTCTCATCATCATCACCCTTATTATGTTTCTTTTTGTGATGCTTCCCTTTCTATCCCTTTGCATGTTTATCATTTTTATTATCTCTATCACTTTTCCCATCATTTTTATTTAGTAAAAACATTACATAATTACCATTATTGTGATTTAAAATTTTCTAATAAAATTTACCTTTTTTTATTACCCTATGTAATAAAATCAATAAAATTTACTGTATAATCCTTAATTGATTTTACAATATAAAACAATTTGCACTAATTCTATTGCTAATTAACCATGAGAAACTTCTTCTGCGGCTTGATATTCTCATTGATGCCCAGCCTATTCATCAGTGTTTTACTAGTTTTCTCCTCCTGTGGCTGACTTTTTGCCTGAGTTTTGATTAGGTTTGACTCCTCATGCACAGCGTTGTTGGTGATCAGACTTGAGTCATTCAGATTCTTGTTTTCGTCGTCGTTTGGATTGTGTAGGAGGTGTTGGTTTGGGTCGCCTATGTGGGTGATGTTGGTGCTGTCGTTGTGCAGTTTAGTGGGGGATACATCGGGATCTTAGTCCGTTCAACAATAGTTAATTCAACAAATTAACTTTTGCTTAAATGAAACTATATCACTTAATAAAAGACTATTCTCAGGAAAATCATAATTAATAAAGTATATGGTATTATATTATCTTATAATTTAATGATAAATTTTATCATATTAAAATTAAGGCTTTAATTTAGTTTTAAATTTGAAGATTATATAATTTTAGAATGATAGTAAATTTATAATGTTTATACTCTACATAGTGATTTTCTACTTATTATACACGGATTGAATTTATTTATGGAATTATATTTGTGATTGCATCATCTTGATCAGTTTTATTATTCTCTGCATCATCCTCCTTCAGTTCCTCTTCCTCTTCTTTATCCTCTTAGTCCTTCTACCCCTCCACACTCTCAGTCTTGAGGTTTTTGTTTCGATCGCTCCTCTGCCTCAAATCATCGAAGCTCTCCACTGTGAATATGTTTTCAAGGTGCTGGTTGTTTATCATCACCCAATCGTAGAGATGATCGTACTCGTAACCCTCTTTTACAAGTAATTTTTTGAAGAAATGTCGGATTCCTTGGTAATCAGGGCGATCCTCGAATCTTAGGGCTCTTACGTAATGCATGTAATTTGCTATTTCTAGGGGTAAGTCCAAACAGATATGCTCAACAGGAGATCGCAACTTAATCTCAGCTATCTTTAAATTCAAATTATGAATAGAGTATTATTGCTCAAAGTGATGATTAATATACTGTTAAAATCTTTGCATAGCGTTCTGCACGATTGTTAGCTTGGAGATTTTACCAAGGCAACTTTCCTTATATGAAATATATCAAACAAAAGCCAATAGCTTCCAAATCGTCTCTTCGACTTTATTCAATGCCCAAATGAGCATTTAACGAAGCATATCTAGCTGTACCTGTTAAAAATGTTATCTATAAATGTTTATAAAATTTAAATTATAAATGATATTAAAAAACTGTCAAGTTTCTGTTTTCTCTATAAGGAATATGTTGCTAAGATTTTGCATCTCTAAATTTCTTGGACAGTCCAAAATCTATAACATTTACAATGTATGACTCAGTCCCTAATCCCATTAAGAAATTATCAGGTTTTATATCTCTATGAATGTAGTTTTTCTTATGAATCTATTCAATTCTTTGCAACTATAATTGGTAAATGTTTGAATGATTTTATATTAGTATTTTACCATTTAGTCAGCAAGCATTAGCGTGGTTTTAAGTGAGAATTTCTTGCTACAGTAGTTGAAGAGATCTGCTAAACTAGGTCCCAATAAATCCATCACCATGATATTGAACTCACTCTCCATAGCAAGCCAGTGAATTTTAGGCACACCAAAGACTGGATTGTTCCCTTGAGATAAATTACGCATAACTTTGGCTTCGTATGGAAGTTAGGGCTGCTTGTTTAATGATGATTTTTCCTGAAAAAACGTAACATTAAAGATCAAAACATTTATCAAAAAGATTTCACTGTTTTATATAACTTAGAAGGAGGTTAATTAAATTACAATTATCCTTAGAAGATAAACTTACAAATTTAATTGCGACATATTTTCCATTGTCTATATCAGTACCCAGTAAAATAGAGCCGAAAGAACCAGCCCCCAATTTCCTACCCACTAAATATCGATCTTAGAATATAATGTCCTCTTCTATCATTTTATTCTTAGTTTTTAATTTATAATTGTAATTAGTTAAGTCAATAATTATATAATTAAATAATTTTAAACTCAAATTAATCATTCACATATTGCAATTTCTGAGGTTACTCGGTCTTCTTGATTTTAGATTCGATATACTTCGTGATTAACCTGACTGTGTTTGATAATCACTTAACATATTTTTTAATTATATAAAAATTATTATATGCACAAATTGTAAAAATGTTATTAATATATTAAATTCTTTATTAATTAAAATGATTAACATTTCACTGGGATTTCTATGAATTTTCTAGGCCTAAACCATATCTTCCATTTTTCTTAATAAAATTGAATATTTATTGTTTTCCCTATCTATATTTAGGTTTTCATTGCATTTTCCCAAGATATCTTTTAACTAGTAAAATCTCTGTATTTTATCCATTGACTTAATTAAAATAAGTAGAAAATATTTATCAAGTGGATTTATTATAACTATTATTGACTTTCCTCTACCTTAAAATTTATTTAATAAACAAATTTTTTAAATTTGATTGATAGTCTAAAAAATATTGAGGGAAAATAGTAGAATGATATAAAATCTTTACCTTGCGTGAGATATTTATGAATAACATTAGTTTGTAGGAAATCCTAATCTACAAAAGCGCTACTGCCATTCCGATTAATATTATTACCCACACTATTTAAAGTCAGCTGTGACTTGATATTCATAAATGACTTATTACTTTAAGGAGTGGGTAGATAATAAGGATCTAAATATTGCTGACTCACTTTACCAGTATTTTTATTCAATGAAGTTAAAGCCTCCTGGTCTTATTAAACTGTAACGAATATCTAGTTTTTGCTTAATTAGTGGGAGAGTTGGGCTGTGTTATCAGTGTTTTGCTAAACTATATCTTTGAGGGTTTATCTGTGAAAATCTTGTTCATTTATCTAAAGCATTGAACTCAAGTCTTGTCGGGATTAGAGTTTAGCATAAGGATCAAATCTCAGTCTAATGTTAGGTTTATGAGTTTCTATAAGTTCTAGGAATCTTGAGACCCATTAATTGTTGAGCTTATAAAATTTGTCGGATTTGGCTTGAATTTCATTAAGGATTTCTTAGATTCTTATGGAATTGTCTTTTGTCATATCAAACCAACTTTTATCTAAAAGATGGGTTGCAAGAAATTACTCTTTCTGACCTTCCATTGTTATCTTTTTGACTCCTTTTCCACCAACATATTTATCTTTTAAAATAATTTAAAAAACGCGTTAATCTTTTATTTTGCTTCTGAGTTCAATTTCTCTTTCCAAATTTTTCTCCTCTTCTTCAATTTTGTCCATTATAAGTTCCGCTTGATTAGCCTCTCTTTCATCAATAATTTTTTCCTCAATTCCGTGTTCCTCCAGCAATTTTTGAAAAGTGTTCATGTCATAGATTAAAAATTGCAGAATTCTGGAGTTCTGCTTTGTCTCAAAAGGGTCAACAACTACTGTATCTAAACTCTCAAACTTCTCTACTTTCCTTCTGTCTGTAATCCCTTTCAATCTAGATACCAAGTCTAAATGTGACTTCTTATATTTTTTTATTTCTTGGATTCTCTGATATCTGATTTGATTCAAAAATTCCTTATCAACGTAATCTTTATTTCGTATTCGTTTTGTTATTGGCTTTTGATTCATTTACTCTTTCAAAAGCTATTGCTGTTCTTTAGATAAATCCTTTTACTCAAGAGCTTTTTCAAAGATGTTTAGTTTAAAATTTTTATCTTTTATCTAAAACTTTTACTTGTTCTTTCTTAGACTCTCCTTTGTATCTTAATCAACTTCATTCTTTTTATTTTTTGCTTATGTTTATAATATTATTTATTCATTCTAAGAAGTCTAATTTTATAAAGAAATCGAACTCTAGATTAGCAAGTCTTTCTAAGTTTAATCCATCAAACTTGAGCTGTTTTACATATTTAAGCTAAAATCCTGGTTTAAAGCTCTTGTACTAACTTTGCTTGAGTTATCCAACTTTCTTAACCCAGATTTCATAGTCCCATTTAAATTAATCGTAGAGCCTAATTAAGAGATTGAACCGGCATTTAGTAAAGATTTCGAAGCATCTCGCTTGAGCTATTCTTTTTTATATTGCTCTTGCTTATTTCTTTTCTAATCTAATTTCATTTATTTCAATTACTACTCTAGCAAGTTTAGTGCTTCTTAGTTTTTGTCCTCATTACTTTGCTATGTAGATTTAACTACTATTTATCTAGTGTAGATTAATAAAAACATTCTTAAAAATTATTAATATATCAATAAAAGTGTCTGGTGCTTTAACAGGAGATTAAGACTATGATTGGGCTTAAGCATCATCAGATTTATTGAGTTAATCTCTATATAAAGAATAAAAATCAAGTGAAAAAGCACTTGCTAATATGTAAGGACTATATGATAAAGAGGCATTTTTTGGCTTCGTTTTAAGCTATAACATTTTTATAAAAAATAAGCAATACATTTCATATAAATATTGTATATCTACTCTTATTCATTGAATACAGCTTTTTTGCTTCTGACTGAATGAAACTAAATGTTTTAACTTAATAATTTTTCATAATCTGCAATTACATCATCTCCGAGAAGCTTTTCTTTCTATAATTTTCGAATGAATGCATTTCTATAAGTTTTAGGTATTTTCTCAGGATCAGCCTCAGTTTTTAAAACTTATGAAACTTTTGATGTTTAAATTTTTTCGTTAGGTTTTTAATTAAACTTAGAATTTTAAATTGATTAATTATCTTGTAGATTAAAGTTTTGACATTTCGATGCGTTTTCTTAACTTAATAGATCTGCTTTTTAAACATTTTGTTAATTATTGGTTATTAGAGTTTCATTATTTTAGAGTGTTTTAGACTCAATTTTTTTATCTTTTTTAATAAGTTACTTTTTTCTATCTTCAGCTTAAATTTTTGAATCCAACAATTTCACTGACTCCGAATTATTATGTTCTTTATTTAGAGCTTTTAATTTGATTGGAGATGGAGACTTGAACAGCCCACTCTTATTATTAATTTTTAGAAATCTATTTTTAATAATTTAATTGAAATAATCACATAATTAATTGAAACTTATTAAGATGTTAACTTTTCAATCTTTATTACCTAGATGACTTAAACTTACTCTCTATCATTTTCTCTATTTGCACAATTGAATTTGACTAATTTTAGCTTATATCTTTTTTCTCAGATATCAATGAGCTATAGCCTAAATTGTTAGACACTTTAGAGTTTATATTTAAAGCTGATTTATTTTGGGAATTAGTTGATTAGTAATCGAATGCAGAGTGGTTTATATTTCGTGACTTGCTTATTTGAGGTAGATGAGATTCAGACACTGTATTTCCATAGTTTATCATAATAAAAATAATAGGCTGTAAATGTTTGTTACACTATGAAATTAAATAATTCTTAGTTTAACATTGAAGTGTCCAAGCTTTCTAGTCTCACTTTGCTTATCTATATAAAAATAAAAAATATATTATATATACTTTAATCTAGTTTTAATGCCCGACTCTCTGCTTAAATTTACTCATAGTATAGTCAGTTATTTATTATGGTTTTTATTAATTTAGCATAGTTCCATAATTTTAATGCTTTAATTGCAATCTGTTTAACAATAGATCTGATAAATTTTTCTTTATTTGTTAATAGCTAATATCACTATTTTGATAGTGAATATTTTGCAATTTATTTGATGATCTTATCATGTTTCAATTCATTTGATCATATAAAATATAAATATATACTAAAAAATCAGATATAGGCAAGTGTTTTGGGGTAAAGTTATTTAAAATAATTATAATAAAAACCCATAGATCAATTAAGACATGAGAATTGGGGTTAAGAACAATTAAATGAAGAATTAATTTTTATTGGCGTATAATTATAATGTTTGGGCTTATTATAAAAACTATTGGCTCGATTAATTATCCTTATAAAATAAACCAATCAGGCTGTGTAAATTTGATTTTAGCCTAATCATTTATAATATTAGCCAATTATAATTAATTTTTAATATAATTGTTCTTAACCCCAATTCTCATGTCTTAATTGATCTATGGGGTTTTAGATAAAAATTCAAATAATATGCAAAATTTAATATCCCTTTTAAAGAGTTAATCTTAGTCATTCTATGAAAATGAGAATTGCATTTTAAGGTTATAGCTAAATTGATTATTTGCCAAATTTAATTTATAGGTTTTATTCTTATATAATATTATTTATAGAGCGAATTCATTCTTGCATTTTTATTAAATTTATAAAAAAGATTTCCTTTTAGATTATATATTTTAATTAATTTTCTATATAGCCTCCAAACTTTCTTATTACACATAATAATAAAGATGAAAATATAATATATTTATTTATCAAAGGGTATTACAATTAGCCTGCCATTTCAATTCTAATTAAATTGAATATATTACATTTAAGTAATTATAAATTTTAGCAATATTTCTTGTAAATATAATGGGAGTCAGCCTAAGTTGTGTGTAATGTTCTGCTTGCTCAAATGAAAGCACCACTCAGCAGGACTACTCTGACAACACTTCAGGTACATTTTATCATCATTATTTTCATATTTATAAAGTTAAATTATTAAATTTAAATAGATAGCTAGTCAAATGAGTCTTCATATGCATCATCAAGGAGAAGTAAGCAGTATTTATAGTTTAAATAATGATATTTAATTCCATTTTTAATTTATTTACATATTCTTTAATTTTTATCTTAGGTCAAGTTAAGAATAAAAGCTCATTGGCCAAAAGAGAGGGCAGGAGAGGTACAATTACATTATTCTCATATTTAATTATGTTTAGGTGGGAATATAGCAGTGAATTTACAGGTGTTTGATCCCAATTCAAGAGTCATTATATGTAAGATATAATATTATAAAGTATAATTCATTGTCCCGAAATAGAAACTGATTTTATTAACAAATAATTAAAAATCTAATATTGTTATCGGCAAATTTTAAATTAATAAAAATACTGTATTTTACTGATGGGAGAGTGCAAGTGCATGGATAAACTAGTGAATAATTAATTAGCAGCTAAAATCCAAGGATAGTTATAATAAACCTATTTTTATTGAGTATTTTTCAAAGAGTTATTCAGAAATTGTTTTACACGAGGAAGAGAAGAAGTATGCTCCAGAATAAGTAGGAAAATTCTTTAGAAATGACTAAATCCACATATAGTAACATCCTGCAGTTGGTGCTCCCATTAAGCAATCAGTAAATAATATTATATCCTCAAGTATTAAGAAAATAGTTAACATTTTAACTATGCTTTTTGTTTGTATTTTAAACTATTAGTAAGATATTTTTTATTAAGGAAATTAAATTAAAAAATTTTTAGTGGATTGCTTACAGATTATTTTATTTATAAGTTCAAGAGAGTTTTAGTTAAGTCTCATTATTTTAATCATTTACTTAATTTAGTAAAGGTAGGGCTTATTTTTTAGTTAATGTCAAATTTAAAACATTTCAATAATATATCAATTCTTACAATGAATAAAAAATATATTCATAAGTTTAATTCTTATTTAAAAAATTGGGGAGAGAAGTTTACTGCACTCGAGGTAGTTTCCTGCACTGTTTTTTTTTTTATGTTAAATTTAATGAATTTTGCATAAATTAACAAATTTAATATTTTTATGACCCATTAAATATTAAGAGCATATTGTTCATTATTGAAGTAGCTCAAGAAAATATAGTCTAACATTACATTATATAGTCATGGCAAGAACAAGTAAATTGAATTCAGAATTACACTAGAAATTGGATAAAATATTTTTAATTACTATAGTAAAGCAATATAATTTTTTAGAGACAGAACCTACAAATATTAGATGAAAAATGTCAGAGTTTTTGGATTCTGAAGAGAGATGTTGACTATTGATTAATGAATTAAAGTATAATTATACCAATGAAATATGTCCTAAAGTTGGTTGATAGTTGTTATAAAGATTAGTTAAATAAAAATAATTAAAATTATAAAAAGTGCAGGAAACTTCCCTTTTTTTTATCATAAACCAGTGAGGGAAACTTCCCTTTTTTTTATCATAAACCAGTGAGGGAAACTTTCCCTAAAAAAATTCTATTAAATTCATAAATTTTATATCCTTTGAGTTTAATTTATTAATTAATTTATCTCCCTTCCTAAGAAATTGAATTCATACAATAAAAAATAACTTAAAATATATTTGATTTTTAATGATTTAATACCCCAAGATCCGGGAGTAATTTACAAGGAGAGAAATAGGTCAATTTTAATATTTGTGATAATTAACAGCAGCTGAAGCCAATAAATTTCCTAGCGGCTCAAACAAACTAAGATAGAAAGAAAAAAATCAAAAGATTTCAAACAGATAAAATGATTATGAGTCACTATCAAATAATTAAAGTTATCGGAAAAGGTATGAAAAAGTATAAATTATTTCAGTTTGCATAAAAAATAGTATACAAATTGGTGTTAAAATTCTGATAAATTGATAATTAAATATAGGGTCATTTGGGGAGGTTACTAAAGCCAAAGATTTGCGAACAAATAAATTTAGAGCAATTAAGAAAATAAAAAAGTCAGCTGTATAGTAAGCTGGGACTGGGTCTGACAAGGATAAGGAATATGAGATTCTCTTGAAATTAGTAAGGATACTTTTTATTTTGGAAAGTTAACTTGTAGAATCATTTAAATATTGTGAAACTGCTTGAATATTACTAGGATGATGAATATCTTTATCTTGTGACCGAGTAACAAATTCATTATTTAAGTGATTTGATGTAGATTCTGTGATGGAGGAGAGCTTTTTGATTAGATTACTTAATGTGGAAATTTTTCAGAAAATATGGCAGCAGATATTATAAGATAAGTGCTATCAGCTGTAGTTTATTGCCACTAGCATAATATCGTCCATAGGGATTTAAAACCTGAAAATTTATTACTAGAATTCAAGAGAACTCCTGAAGAAGGAAATAATGTTAAGGTTATAGATTTTGGTACATCTATTGAATATAGTCCAGAATAGAAATTAAGAGCGAGACTTGGAACAGCTTATTACATAGCTCCTGAAGTTCTAAGAGGTGAATATGACGAAAAATGTGATGTATGGAGTTGTGGAGTTATTCTTTACATTTTACTATGTGGATACCCTCCATTTAATGGAGATACTGATTCTTAAATTTTTGATAGAATAAAATCAGGTAAATTCATTTTTCCCTCTCCAGAGTGGGACTGTGTTTCGTAAGAAGCTAAGAAACTTATAAAACACATGCTTGAGTTTGACCCTAAAAAGCGTATTTCTGCCTAAGTAGCTATATAGGATGATTGGCTCTAAAATTTCGTTCGAAAGTAGAGTATAAAACCTCTTAACCTCAAGAGTTTAGAAAACCTTCAAAATTTTCACAGTGAAAGAAAGCTTTAGGCCTCTATATTCCAGTACATCGCCAATTAATTAATCTCAACTGATGAAGAACAGGAACTCCGAAGAATCTTCTAAGCATTAGATGAGAATGGAGACGGAGTCGTAACCAGAGATGAGCTTCGAAAGGGTATAGATTTATTTTAGACAACTTTTGGATTGGAAGGCGAATTCCTAGATATTGATAACTTGCTTTAAAAAATCGATATCGATGGAAGTGGAAATATAGACATCAAGGAGTTCATCACGGCGACTATGAATCTAAAAGATGTAATTCATGGCAAGCAGCTCAAACAAGCATTTAATCTATTCGATATTGTAAATGATTTGTTAGATATCTATAACTGAATTTATTTAGGATGGAAATGGTTAAATCACAAAGAAAGAATTGTAAAGGGTTCTCGGGGGAGTTTTGAAGCTTTCTGAATCTTAATGGGATGAATTTATTAAAGATATTGATATAGACAAAGATGGAACAGTAAGACATTCTAATCAAGTTTAAGTGTATATTTATAGATAAATTTTGAAGAATTCAGGGCGATGATATCTTAAATCACGAAAATATGAATGGGAGTCACTAAATTATGATCTTATACATTATGTTTTAAATTATATTCTAAACTTATGTCACTTATGATAATATATAAAAATGGTATTAATTTCATTACTAAATTCGATCAGTATATATTGCATTCCATATTTCCTCTTTCCTTCTATCCTTTAGATTCCAGAAAGCTTACATCAACTTTAACTGTCCTTCTTTAATTTTAAGGTTAATTTTATGAATTTCTTGTCAATCTATTTCTTCTTTCAAAATTACCTTACTCATTTATAAAACTGAACTTATTGAGTAAATTTAAATTTAAACTAACTTAGGTAAGAAAATAAAAAAATTATTATAATTTTTTTTCATTTATTGCTATATTTATTAAGAATAGAAAATAATAAGAGTTATTATTAACATTTTCCATTAAAATAAATCAGCATCTTAAATATCAATAAAATTTTGGGGTTTTAATTATTGTTATTTTAATTTTAACCAGTATCTTAATCTTCTACATTATGTTCTATCAGCCATCTACGCATATTTCTCTTTCTAATGAATCTTTAAATCTAAATGACCTATTTTATAAGCCTATGCTCAAGTATAAATTCATAGAGATCTCTGTAACATACAGGCACTTTTTTCAATTTTTCCCCTGCTTTTTCATAAAAATAGTCATATTCCTCTTCCATCAATTTCTCCCACCACTGCTTCTTTCTAGGTTTTGGCAAATCTCTCATTAATTTGTGCTTGTAGTAAGCATATTCATTCGAGGCTTTTATTAACTCAAATGGCGTACGCAAAGCTTTAGTTTTTATCAAATTTACCACTTTATATATGGCTTGGCGTTTTATCAAGCGTCTAAGAGTTTAAACTTTCTCTGTAAAATCAATCTTCCCGTCTAATTCCACTTATTAATGCTGGTTTTTAAGGAATTCCAATTCTTGCTGCCGCTTTTTTAACACTTTTTTTAGGTTTTCAATTTTATCCTGCTGACTTTGGATTAATGCATTTGAAGTAATTGCTATATTTTTGGCTGCAGTGCTGACAAATCTAGTGCCTCTGCGCCATCGAGTGAACGCTTCTTTCATTTTTCTGCATTGATAAGTAAGAAATTTCTGTTTTATAACATTAAACATTTTTCTCTTTTACTCGTTTTATTTAAGCTCGATGATTTGATCTTATGTAAGGTGTTTAATATTTCCTTCTTAATCTTTTATTGTGAACTCATTTTTTATACTTTATTCTTAATCTTATAGAGATTATGATGCTTTATTTTTTACAATATTCCAGATTAACGCTCTCTCTTAATGCGTAATGATAGAGTTTTAATTTGATTAAGTTTTATTAGATTGATTTCTTGTTTCATTTTAAATTGTTTTAGATTGCTTTAGAATTTCAAAAAAAGACTCTTATTTTTGATTTTACTGAATTCCTTCTATAATCTTCGTAAAAATAGTAAACTAATTTAATATACAAAAAAATACATTGATTTAATGTAAAGTTTTAACAATAAAACATTAATGGGCTAAGTTTAAGTTTCCTTTTCTATGTTTTTAGTTTTCTGTTCATTTTAATATATTTATATCATTTTATAAATTAATACAATACTATGAATTAATTGAAAGAAAAAATCTGAAAAAAAAACTTAAAATAGCAAAATAATTTAATAATCAACTTAGCATCTCAAATATATCTCAATCAATACTAGTATTGCTTAATTAAGCTTGAATAAATTGAAATCAAACATTTTTATAAAAGTATATAATATATAAAAATCACGCAATAATTGTACTTCATAATGGATAATGCCTTTCTTCTAATTAATGTGTGTGGAGGAAGTGCTTTTTCTTTGATTATCAATCCTTGCTACAATTCATTTTTTGGCTTTTTCCTAATTTTATTGAATTCCTCCTCGGCTGAATCATCCAAATACATTCTTTATTATTTTTATACCTTAGTCCCTGCCTATCCCTTTTATTTGCTTTACAAATCTTGGTTTTATTATCAAATAAATGAGAAAAAATTCTACTAATCATGTGAAATTAAAAAAATTTTAAGATGTACTTCTAAGTGTGCAATACTAACTTGCAGTGACTGCATTATTCATTGCTGAAATCTTAGCCAACCTTTATTTCTCCTCATTCTCAAATTCCTTAATAGAATTATACTACTGCAATGAAAATGGTCTGTCTATCTGCACTTATAACTCATTTTTGTTGTTTATTTTGTCTAATTTATCAATGAAGGAATTTTAAGAGGAGAGTGGGATATTTGGGTAGTTTGGATCGATTTCTGAATTGATTGGCTACTGTTGCTAATTTAAATCAGCATTTAGTGAAAAAGCTGATCCTGTTTTTTGCTTTAAATTTCTGTCTTTTTCCTCACCAATATAAGTAAAAATATCATTTTAATTGTCTATCATAAACGAGTTTTTGAATTCTGATATAGATTTATTTTATATCAAAAGCATCAATGCTGTCTTACTATTCTTAAACGGTGATCTGTTCGTACAATTCTGCACTCCCGAAATGCTTAGTCACCAACCTATTTAAGAACTTATATATTTTTTTATTCATATTAAAAATTAAAGTAAATGTATGATTAAAAATTTTCACAATATAAATTTAATCCCAAATATAAAAATAGAATCATAAAAATAAATTTCAAGTCAAATAAGTAAGAAATTATAAATTAATAAATATAATTGTAAGTATCTCAGATAATGGAGACAACAGTAGCAAATAGCTTATTAGATAATAATAATATGCTTAATAAAAACATCATTAGTGTGGAGGACCTCAAAGTATTAATATAAAATAATAAATACTAATCAAGAATATAATTATTATTTTATTTTAATATATTATAATAGGATTAAAATTAAATATTGCTGAGATGCAAATTACTTGTAGATAAGCAAACTTATTCTATTGAATAATAATTATTAAAGAAAGATACTTTTTCAATTAATTATCTAATGCTTTAGTTAATTAATTTTTATCTATATTTTTACAGAATAAATAAAATGTTTCATTAAACATTTAAGTAGTAAATTTAGTTTAAATGATATATTCTTTAGAAATTATTAATTTTAACCTAAATTATAAGTGTAAAATACTATCAAATTTATCTTTTTGGTATAATAAACGAGCTTTTCAGCTTCTAATTTATCTATAATTTCGATGCTTTAAAGCAAATAATAATGAAATTGGTAGACAGCTCTAACACTCACTAAAAATAAATTGATTTAATTCTTGGATCCTTGGGTTAACATTATTGTAAGAAATTAAATTATAAATTATTTGCAATTTTTAATATATGCTATATTTCATAATATTTGTAAAAATCTTTTAATTGATTTAAAATATATTATTATTTAATAATAAGGTGGGGGAAATTCAACCAAATTAGTAAATGGAGGGACAAATATCATAGACTAAATGAAATTATAAGACCACGATAGATCCATAAATAACATGAGAGATTCCTTAATGAAATTAAGATAGGAATTTGATACTTATAAAGGAGAGAGTCAGGATAAGCTTCATCTCCAAACATTCTTTATATTTTATCAAATTATATTTATATAACCATTATTTAAGTTTAATAATAATTCTAGATATCAGGTATGAACATAAAATAAAATATTGTTAAATTAAACTTAATTTTAGATCTTGAGTCACAACTAAAAAATCTGAAAGAAACTGTAAACTTAAAGTTACCAAGCATAGATAAAAACGCTAATTACGCAATAAAATAAGCTTTAACCCTTAAAAATAAGTGTAAGACCAGAAGATTCTACTCAATTATTCTATAATTCTTAATTCTCTTTTTTAAACACCAAAATTAATATAAATTTAACTTATTTGTGTAATTATAGTCTTACAATTGAAAGAGGCAATTTCTCCAGATCTAGACTTAGATAGCAACGATGATAACGCAGATCATCTCTAAAATATGAATCAAGTATCAGCCAGTCAGTTCGATTAGCTCCAGGAATAAGTTGATAAGTTGAGATAATTAACAGAGGATCTGCAGAGAGATATAAACCATAAATTTATAGAGGAGTAAAGTGATAGAACCAAGGGTGATAGAACATTAGAATAGATGATTTCAAAAATCACTGATTAAATTGCTAATTTACCATTATTTAATCATAAATTAGAGAGTGTAGTTTGTACAAGAGTATTAAAATTGTTTGTTAAATTTTCCATCATAGTAGATTCCGGAATAAACCAAAGAGCCAAAAGAAAAAGTCAAGCCACAAACTACAATTGGATAGTAAAGAGGCACATAAGATCTCGCAGATGAAGAAAGCACTGACTAAAACATTGAAGAAGTATTAAAGAGTAATTAGCACGAATAAAATCCAATAGATAAAGAACATAAAACTCAAGATAACTATTTCAAGTTGACTGCTGATCAAGTTTACTAATTTATGAGAAAATAATTGTAGAAAATTAAGAGAAAAATAGCAGATTAGGATGATAAGCTGGCCCTTAATTAGAACGAAAATAATTCTAAGTTCATTGACTTGAGAAAATTGATAACTGATCTTTAGACTAATAATTCACTTTAATTTAAGGAACTTGAGTAAATTCTTGCATTAAATCTTCAAACTGAAGTTTAGAAGCTTCTTGATGAGATTTCTAAGAAATCAGATTAAAATGAGGTGGATAGGCTGTTCCAAATATGCGAGGACATTGAGTAACGTTTGAAACCCATAGAATCAATGAAACTTATGTTGGAGCTTGGAAGTACAACCATGGAAGAACGAATCAATACTCTAAAATTTAAAATGGAGGCTTTCGACCACAAAATGGGAATAGTAATTTAGAGGCTGTCTACTTTAGTGTAGGGCTAACTGGATAAAAGTTTAACTTAGAGTATCGATGAGATTGCTTCTTAAAAGAGATAAATTGAGGAGTCTATGGCAGCTTAAGCTAATAATGTCGGTGGAGGCGGCGGAGTGAGCAATCGTGAACTTACAGACAAAGTTTAAAGAATCTATCATTAGCTAGAAGAGTTGAAGAAATCTTATTTCAAGAAAATGAAAGAAGTTGATGCTACTTTACATCTTAAAGCTAGCAAAGAAGCATTAAACACTACTGAAAGTAAGAAAACGTTTGATTCTATAAGTTTTAATAAATAGAGAAAATCCTTGAAATATTGGAGATGACTTTTTCATAGCTTGGAGATAAGTTTGCTTCTAAGCCTTAAACATCAGAAGCTGTGTTCAAATTAAAATCTCAAGTAATATTAAATAATTTAACAGTAGTTGTAGATGAAGTCAATCTTTGAGTTGTTGATCAGCAGTGGAGTGATAAACATGAACGAAGAAGACACAAATGAAGAGACTGCTATGTTCTCAAAGAAACCTTTGCAAGGATTGGCCTGTGCTTCTTGTGAAACAAAGCTGAAGAATATTTCTGTAAAACCAGGAATGTTTACTTAATGGAATAAGCTGCCGACTAGAGATCCCCTAGATAGACTTCCTAGAGCTGGTTAGGGTTTCTCTAAGATCTTGCAAAACATTAAAAACCCAAAAGACTTAGAATGGGATAATGGAAATAACAATCTGCAATCTCTGGTGCTAGGAGCTGCAGTTAGTTAAGGTATGAGCAATTCAGAAATCAAGCTGAAGACTAGAACTCTTACTAAAAATAATGCACTTTCAAAGTCGCATATTCTGATACCTTAGCAGATTTAACCACCTTAAATTAATACAAATGGGAATGATAGTGTCTTAAACTAAAATGACTTCTAGTCATTGCCTAAAATAACAACTCCAAGAAGATATGATTGAATTATAGTATTTTAATGTTATATTTCTTTAAAATAAATATAAACTAATTTATTTAGGATAAATTTTTTTGATTATTCTAACCTATTTAAGTCTTTGTTATTATCAAGCATATCAACAATTGTACTAACCATGGATCCACCTCTATCTTCATATTTTTGATTTACTGCATTTATCTCTTTATTCACAGGACTACTACCTGAAATCTTCTTTTCAAAAGCAACACTTTAGAGATGTTACTGATTGCTTAAATTATTCACTAAGTTGCTGAAACCCTCTGAAGTGCTCTGTTTTTAATCATTATTTTGTGAAACCTGCATTTTTAAAAGTCTTAAACCTCCGAAACCAACTGGAGCTTAAACTTGAGAATTTTGATTTTTACCTGACTTAGGAGAATTCTAAACTGTTTACTAGGTATAGTACTCATTATTTTCTCTTTCGTAGTCAAAAGAGTCTTATTTTGGACTTAACTCATTCAATAAATCATCTATTTCTGATTTTCTCATAGGTTTCGGCACAAAATCTGTTTTCTTTAGACCTCCAAAAAGTAAACTTAGCTTCTCTTATGGTGTTTAAGTGGGTTATTTTTAAATTGCCTTTTGCATCTTATAATAAGAAATCATAAAAAAAGATTTCTTAAAACATTTAATTCTTAATGATTTATCCGATTCCAACATTTGTGATACATTTGCTTTATATTAATTTATATAATTATAAAACTAAAAAAAGAGAGTATCATTATTCACTTCGAAATCTCTTCAATATCGCTTAACTTGAAATGGCAGACAACACAAAGGTTTATGTTGGCTAAGATATTGCTATCGCAGTAATCTTAGTAATTTTCTACTTCATTAGCAGAGGAACACTAGCAAAGACAGCTTCTTGGGGCATCCAAGGCTTCTACATGTTAGAAATTGGTTTTGGTATCTTATTGCAAATACTCCTCGCCATCTTTGATAATTTGAATGCTAGACACTGGGTAGCTTCACTCAGAACAGGAGCCATCGTTTATCTTCTTGGTCTTTTGGGTATCGTTCTTAAACTTGGACTCTTGGACATTGTGTTCATTATTATCTTCTGCGTACTTTTGGGCATGCAACTCATTATGATATAAGACTTAGCCGCAAAGAAACAATACTCTGCTTATAACTATGACCCTAATGATGTCTGGGGAGCTAACAACAATCATCAAGCTCTGATCAATAATCATGATGGTGGGGTGCATTCAGACAATCCTTTCGAAAATAGCATTAATCCAAATCAAGTAACTGGTCAAGCAAATGATATTGCAGTGCAGAGAGCTCAATTCTTTATGCAATAAAGAATTCTTCAGGATATTGAAAGAGAAAGAGTTAATCAAGTAGTACCAAACCATAACGATTGATCATGAAGAGGTATCTTAACTTCTAAAGATCAGGCCTGATTATTTTTAATAAAAATCATGATGGATATATGAAACAGAAGAAATGCACCATTAAATTAGTTGTAAAAGTAATAACTACTAATGAATAAAATGTCGACTTTTTCAGTTTCATAGAATAGTATTGTTCTAGCTCTTTATATTTATCTAATTCATCATGATGTATATTCTTTAATTTTTAAAGTTTAATAATTGTAGTTATTTTCTATACCCAACTAAAAGTTTAATTGCACATATTTTTGCATCTTAAATAAAGGTGAGTTTTAGATCGAGTCCTCGTTTTCAAAGTAAATATTATCAAGTTTTCTTTTTAGCTTTTCAGCATTTTCCTATAACTCATTAGTGATATTTTTCTTGACATAAAGTGTCCTCTGCAAAAAATCTCTTCTCTAAAGACTCATGATTGTGTTAGTTACTAAGTTACGCGGCATTTCAGATTCTCTTTAGCTAATTTTCAAGTCTTTTAGAGCTTACTTGGTTGTAGATGAGAATGGTTTAGACTGTAGAGAGTTGTCGTTTTTTAAAGCTTTTGTAGACTATGAATGAGAGGTTTGAGGATGAACTTTTTAAGTATGATTGCTGCCTTGCAGATACTCAAATTTTTCTTAAAGCCTTGGAATGCTAGCTCTTTTCCCTTTGAGTTATGAAAGATAGGTACTACTCAAACTCTCTTATTTCATACTTACTTAAGCGTTATCTTTAACACGAGCCCTCATGTTATAAAGTTTCATTATTTCCATTTTCTCCTTAGGATCATCAAATGAAAAATATTATTGAGCTGAATTGAACTTTAAATTTAGCGAAGTAGTAGGGATCTTTCTATCGTAGTTATTAGCAACGTGCATGAAATTGTTAATGTTTTCATGCTGGGCGAAGTTTTTCAAAATCTGCATTTTAGTCATTTACTTTAACTCTAATTTCTTAAAGTTATACTAGGGATTGAAAATTTGAGATTCAGCAAAATTATGCTTCAACTTATCCAGCTTAATTTATAAGTCCTAGTTTTCAACTAAAGTCTGAATTGTATTGTCCTTTCTTGTATAAGATGGAGTTTCAAAAAGTTTAAATTGGCCTTAAGATTAAGATTATCTTAGACCTTTGACTTAAGTTAAATACTTTTGTGATTAAGAAGCGTTTGCAGTAATAGATTTCATTTAGCTAGGTTATCTCATTGATTTTAATTAAGAATTTTAAGGTTCTCCTATATGTCCTTGAAGACTTAAAAGCGGATTAGTGTCTACAATTTAGTAATTAAAAGAACAATATATAAGGTAATTACAGATCAGTTAATTTTATAATATTTTTATTTACAACAGACTTTCTTTAATTGTACTTTTATGCCTAACTACCAATACTTTGATTTTGCCTCAATTTCAATTCATTTAACTCATTGTTATGAGATGTTTAGTTGACTATTATATTCATAACTGATCTAGATAAATCCAAATCATTTTATTTTGCATTGGCATTTCCTTATTTCTTTATTGAGCTTATATTACTAGAAATTTGATGTTAACTATTACTATTTGGAATTGCCAATATTGACTGTCTGGCTTTGTAAATATTTTAGGGTCTATGTTAATCTGGACTGTTATTATGTGTGACTGTGTGTTACGAACCCCCTATTTCTAACTATATACAAAGATTATTTTATTTGTATAAATTAATTAAGCTTATCAAATTCAGCATGATTAATAAAACTTGAAACTTACCTGATTTGAACTCTTATTTTTAGAGATTTATTTATGATTTAAACTCAATTTTGGCAATTAAGCTTTCTCATCCAAGAGATTCTTAGAGTTTGAACTTGTACCTCCTAACACTTTATCTGGTGATATGGAGGCTATAAACATTAGATTCATTTTTAATTTTATATATTTAATTACATATAAAAAATTATATCAAACTAAATATTTGTGTTTATTAATAAACAGAGCAAAATAAATCTTATTTGAGCTTATTTATTATAAAATTATCTTAAGTAAATTCCAATTTATTTTTTCAATTTAAGCAATTCCAAAATATTTTATACAATTTTTTTAAAAAATCAGACAATATTTCTAATCTAAAATTACTACTAAGTTTATTTGATTTCAAGCTCATTTTTTCTATTAGCCTATTTTTAATTTTATTAAACAATTGAAATTAGAAAATTATATTAACTGTCTTAACGTTTATTAATTAATTGTTTAACATAATTGAGGGTAAGAGAGTCAAAGAACTATCTTACTGCTTAATAATATCTTTACAATAAGCATGTGTTTTATAAATAATTCAAATCTAAAATGTTGATTTTATACCAATAAATAATAAAATTAAATAAAAAAGTAATTAACAAATAAATTCTTGAGTTAAATGTAAATAATAAAAGTAATTTCAAATTAAATATTAATTTTAAATTTTAAAAAATACCTAAATTTCATGAGTATTAATTGCAGAATTTATAATCAATTTATAAATATACATTAAATTTATTTAGCTCTTTAGATGGAAAGAACCTAACTCACCAAAGTATTAACAAGTCTTATGTTGAAGAACTGCTACTACCTAGTAATGAATAAGTCATTCAAAAATAATCATAACAATTATAAATATTTCATTAATTTGATATTTTTTAATTTATATTTGAAAAATTAAATATAATTGAGGACTCTCTACTTCCCAAAGTTATTTGATTTAATTTATCAATTTTATATATTTATTTATAAGTTCACCACTATGTAGAAGATCATGTATATCATCAAATTGCTGGACAAGAAGCATCTAAGATAAAATTCAACTTTAAAATTGAAATTAAAAGTATAGATAAACTTTTAATTTAATTTAAAAAAAGTAAATCTCGCAGACCCCAACGAAGAAGGTACTGACGTAAGTAAAAACATGTTGCTTGATATTTATGATAGGAAGATGAATTTATTATATTATTTTACAAATATAAAAAAAATCAAAAACGTAAATAATAAAGGTGTAGTATATTTTTCAATAAATAATTGATGACATCGTACCTGCCAAAGGTGAAAAAAAATATTTAAATTTTGGGTCTGTATATAAATATTAAATAATAAATGATTTCTATCATAATTTAAATTAGAAAATTTTTCTTCGCTTTTTTTTAGTTTATAAAAAAAATAAAAATACTACTTAAAATCGTTAATAATTCTTATGTACTATTTAAATCTACATACCCAATTTAAGTTTTAAAAATAATGATTTGACCCAAGATTAGCAGCCATTCGTAAGAACACTGGTGCCATTTTTATTCTCTATCATAAGTGAGTTTGTGATATCGAACGAATCACCTTTATATTATCTAATTAAAACGTTTAAAATTTACTCAATAAAAATTAAAATCACAGTGTATTGTGGAGCTTCTTTCAAGAACAGAGAAGTTCTTGGAAAGATTTACCATCGAACATTTGATGTTGACTGAGAGTTAACTCAAAGATGTTAACCTACCCCTTTTGGATACAATTAATTATTAATTTAATTATATAGATCCCAGAAAGACCCACAAAAAGTTGAACGCTTTCTTTGGCTAACTATTTATCCTAAACTCTGCAAATGCTGAAGAGTTGAAGAAGTAGTAAAAGCTATTGTAAATATATAACTTTACTTTTAGTTTAATTCAAAAGTTTTACTATAATTTTTTTTATTATATAATTGCCTAATAATCATAACCCTTAATTAATTATGATCATTTTTGTTAAATGGATTTTAAATTTCAAATTTTTAAGTATGATTTTTATTATTATTATTAAAATTCTATGATTTATCTATCTGTAGTAAAACATATTTACTTATGAAAATAGAATAATAATAATAAAAAGTGTAATTATAATACTTCTAAATTATTTAATTATTTTTTATTTAATAAACCAATAATTTATGTAAAAAATTAATAAATCCAAATAAATTAACGTGTTTTTAATCGCATGGTAAATTTTCTATTTTCGAATCATTTTTACAGGGTTCAACTATTTCTATTTGAGTTTGATCAGATTTTTGCCCCTTCTCTAACTAGACCTACACTTCTTCCTCACCTCTATAAGAATTAAAATTTCAAAACTTATTGAGTAATTTTAATTGTAATTTATTCAACTATAGTTTAATTGACATAAATTATTATATTTTTTAAAATAAATTTAGCAGGGAATTAATATTAAATATTTGTGGAGGCTTAGCTAAATTATTAAATCAAACAATAACTTCTTTTCAAAGTATATTTTAATATTCTTAGCTCATTTTTCCATTATATTAATAAATCGATTGTATGCTCTTATCCAAAGCATACTTAAAATAATTTCATATATGCTTTGTTTTTAATGAAATTTTTAAAAATAAATTTAACAATAAAAACCCCAAAACCCTTTAATGAGGTTTATAAGTTCTTTAATTTATAGAGAATATGTTGGGAAGTTTCCTGCCTGCAACATTTAAACTTATATTATACCTTAACCCTATTTTAGAAAAAGCATTAATTTAATTTCAAGGTATATATTTATTAATTGTCTCAAAATATTGTAAGATTATTGCACATATTATTTCAATTAAATAATATATATTATAATAAAATATTTGAAGTTTTAATAAAAAATTCTATTTACATTTTCAAGATTTTAAGCGATTTTCGAATTTCATTACGTCTTCAGTAATGATTATTAAATAATTTGGATTAAAATAAGAATTTTTATTAAATAGTTGGTGATAAGGATTTTAAGATATTTATATAAATTATTTATTTTAAATTTGGTGCAGGAAGTTACCTTCGTGACAGTGACTCAGAAAACTTTCTCTTGGAGTTCCTTGAATTTTATCTTAATATCTCTTTTTGGCTATAAAATACCCAATCAATCTATTGAAGGAATTTTGGGGTTTTGAATCTTTATTTCAAATTTATTTGAAAATCTTAATTTTAATGTTATAGATAAAAAATATAACAGCCATATGTTAAGGAAAACTTTGATATTTATTTATAATTTGATTTCCTAATATATACTTAACTAAAATTAGAAATAATTATAATAACTGTAATAAACTTACATGTTAGTTTTTTATTTATTACTTTAAAAAGATATAATATGCACAATAATAATTGAATAAATGTGATTATTTTAAAGTTTCATAGTTTTAAATGCAATTTTTAATTTTTATAAAAAATTATTCTCAAACAATTTAAATATATTTATGCTTGGTTGATTCTATTCTAGTTGTAACTCTAAACTGAGACAATTTATCAAATTGCTACCCAAAGAGTAAGATATCTAATTTTAATAAAATTTCAGATGGAGGAAACTGAAGATTACCTTCAAAGAAACATTTTTGGGAATCCACTAGCTTAATTGTACAAATAACCTAGAAAGGAAAAGAACACTTCCAGAGACGACATCTTCAATTAAAACTTAAATTTCATGCAGGTCATTATCCATTGTAATGTTCTAATTATTAAATATATAGTTGATAAATTAACTTCTTATTTGAGAATTACTAACTTTAAATTTTAATATTTCATAATTAATATATAAAAAATAAATTGAATTTGTTATTTTTATTAGTCATTTTATCCTAACTTATATAATGCTTGCAATAATCTTATTAAAATTTGTTTTTATTGAATTTAACTAAAAATATAAATAATGCACATATAGAATTTCAATAATTTAAATTTTTATTGATTTTTTCAATAAAATTTTTCAATCTCTTTTTTAACATATCCTTCATTTAAAAATTCATAATAAAAATTTAATTTCATTAAAACTTACGCGTTAATATAATAAAAAAAATTATTTTTAATGAATTAGGTTAAGTTTAATCATATAAAATTATTAATGGGAAATAAAAAATAAACTTTTATCATAAACAATAGTAAAAAATTACTTATTAATAATAAATTAATAATGTTTTTAGTTTTTAATGATGAACAAGTAAACTCATTTATTAAATCATTTACTATATTTAGGTTGATTTAAAGTGTAAAATTATTTTAATATCAACTGTTTCAATTCATTTATAATAAATATATGGTAAAAAGAGGAAATTAATATTTTTCTCTTTAAAATTAGAAAAAAATTCATTTCAAAAATTCTGATGAAATAAAAACATTTTTAATTTTTCGAAAACATATAATATATAATATTGAAAATTTAATAAATACAAAAACGATGTATTTTATATATTAATTTCCAAAGTCATCTGGTATTATTATGAAACTACTGAACTTTAATGTCAAAAGTAAATCAAATTATTGCTTCAAACAATAAAAATATTCACTATTTTTTAATAAGATTTCTTGTGTAATAAATAAAATTATTTAAATAACCTGTCATTAATATATTATTTGAAAGATTATTGTTATAAAGTTTTTCTTATTTCAAAAACTTCACTTTATATAATTAAGAAATGTTGTTTTTTTTTTGCTACTAAAATTTTTTTTGAAACACCTAAGAATGGGATTATTAAAAAATAAATATTATAAGGGTTTTAATTCTCATGAAGAGTCTAAAGATGAATATTTACTATATATTTATAATTTTATGATCAGAGAAACATCAAAGGACCAGAGATTATTCACCGTTTCAATGATCAAGCTGAGATCTAAAAACTTTTTTAAGATGGAGAGGTTCTCACTTTCTACATATTATTTGTTCAGACAGACCCCCTCCTACACCCTCCAACAACCCCCTCAACCGAGACCCCCTCACTTTAATATAATTTTTATAAAGTTATTTGTTGCTAAAAATAAATTTCTTGCCATGCAGGCCTCTATTACCATTATAGATATTATTTGATTTGTTTCACTTCCTCTGTCAACCTTTTTGTAAACATGGTCCAATAGGGAAATAATTATATAACACTCCTTTTAACTTTCATTATTGCTAAATACATAAGATTAGGAAATTATAGAAATACAAATTCAATTTAATATTCTGAATAATTGCAACTGCCACTGATCATATTAAGTTTAAGAAAAAATTTGATTAAACACATTTTTAATTTAACTTTTAATTATTATAAATAATTAAGACCAAATCGTACAATTTGTACATTATACTATTTGATATTTAAAAGTTTTAATTAATTAAGGCGTACTTTTGAAATCGTACAATTTGTACTGTGTACGATATGAGATTAAAGTTTTTTTTATTTAATGTGATTGTACAAATTGAATTTAAAAGAACAGATAAGTATATATAATATTGAGCATTTATAGATTAATTAATTAAGCAACCTTAATGGCTAAGTGCAATGATAATCATTCATTGTTGATTGCTTTGTCTTTGTTATCTACATAGGTGTCCTCGGAGATAGTCTGCTATCATGTCTTGAACCCCTTCCTCAACCAATCAAAACCCCAAAACCCCTTAATGAGGTTTATAAGTGCTTTTATTTGTAGGGAATCAGTTAGGGGTTGGGGTTTTTAATAGGTTTCAATGTGAAATATATAGTAAATGTATTTAAGTTATTTACTCAAACTGCACTTTTGGATCATGTGGAAGAGGTCTGTCGTTTATTTTACTCAACCACTATTCTATATGCTCTATCGATAAGTCTGATCGGGGGTTAGGCTTGATTATTACCTTCTCTGCCATCTATTTCATTGCTTGAGATACTCTTGTATTATCTATAAATTGCTTTATTCTTTGCTTCGCATCCTTTTCACACCTTGTTGAGTAATAATCGTTGCGAGGCATATTGCATTCTATTATTATTGCTGCTATTGCCCACAAATCCCATTGAAAGTCTCCGTCTCTCCATTCTTCTTTTTCTGTATAATAGCCTGGAGTTCCCATTACACTTCCTAGCCTTGATACTTCCACCCTTAATGCTCTGTTGAAGTCAATAATTGTCACTCTTACAGGTGAAAAGTATATCATTATATTATCAGGCTTCAAATCTCTGTGAACAAAGCCTAAATTATGTAACTTTCTTATGCCTTTTAAGGTTTAAGTTGCTATAAAAGCAAGCTACTAATGATACCTTTGATCACTAATGAAATCCCTGAGGGTCATTTCATAGAGTGGGAGTCTGAAAGCAACATGATCTTTGGCAAGTAGAACAGCATTTAGCTTGATTAAGTACTTACACTCTTTTAATTTAGCTTGAGTGAGTACTTGATACTCGTTAGCAAAATCCATCTAATACTTATCATCACTTAAGAGTTAGTTGAAAGGATAAACCTTGTAAGCATATTGATGATAATTGATAACTTTCTTATCAAAAGAGTCCTCTAGAATTAGATAACTTTAAAGAGAAGTATCTAAATCTATCTATGCAAGAACTGGTATTTTCTTGAATTGAATTTTAATCATGATTTTTGTGATTTCAGAGGTTAGTTAGTTGCGTGCCTTCTTTACGCACTCTAACTCATTTGCTTATTCAGACATTGCCACTTTAGAATATTCCCTCGATTTTTCTTGTTGAGAAGCTTCAACTCAACTTCATGCTTTTCAATTTCTATGTCTTTTTTGTGAGCTTTTAAGAATGTTTCTTCAAGTCTCTTGTATGAGAGTACTACTTATGCCACTCAAAGCAATCATACTTCCCATCGATTTTCTAATGCTTTAAGTATACAGTAGGCTTGGCTTCTCTATGCTCATTCATATTTCTATACCAGCTTGAATTATGAGCGAAATCTTTCTCACACACAGCTCACAAAAATATACTTCTATTTCTTCAGTTTGTAAAGGAATTTCATTAATACCTTTCTCCTCCTCTCTGTCTCCCACACACTTGTTTGCCAATTATTTTCTATTATTAATTTCTATTTTAATAACAGAGACATCAAGTGATAGCTCTAGTAGTTCTTTATGAGAGTTCATCTCACAGTATCACACTTTTTATTGCTGCCAAAGGTAAGTCTCATTTAGTTTGATAGAAGTGCTGTTGTTTTTCTTAAAATGTTAGCGCTCATATTTAAATTAGAATTTAAAATTATAAAACTGCCTCTATAACTGAGAGCTTATATAAGAGCTTTGCAAGCCTACAAGTTTCAAGGGAAGTTCTTAGAGTATAAGAGAAGAAATATGAATGTTAAGAGACAATCCAGCTCTAAATATGGGTGAGGAAGTAACCATTTTTACTATCAATAATAAGTAGATTACAACACGTACCAATTTAGGAGGTGCACCTAATTAAGTACGTAACAATTTATATTTAAAAATATGGAACTATAACAGTAGAAATTTATATCTATCTCTCAAGTTTGAAACCAGTTCTCAAAAACTTCTTCATATCCTTCTTAGAGGTTGACCTCCTATAAGATGCCCATATTTAAAAGTAAGTTTTACAGAGGTATATAATTGAAATCAATAAACTTAAATTTGAATTCATTTCTTAGATCTGTAAACAAGATGGAGTCAATAAATAATGCAATGAAAAGAGTGCAAGCACAAGAATTAATTCAAAGATTTAAAAGCAAGGAGGATTTGCATCGCTACCTGGTGCAGCAAGGTAATGAACTCAAAGTGGCTAATCTTGATTATGTAGATGGTTTGTTCCTGCCAACGATGGAAGGTACTAAAATTTCATTTCTAAGAGCGATACTCTGCGAAGAAAACAAAGCATTGAAAACTTAAGATGTAAAGTTTGCAGAGATTCCAAACTATCCAGAAATCTCAGTGACTAACTTAAATGATGATGCTATGAATGACCCATAGGTTTCACAGTACATGC
>ARYC01004894.1:0-14579 GCA_000711775.1 Oxytricha trifallax
AATTCAAATCAATTAGTACCTATTCAATTTTTTTCCATCTCTTCAATTAATTAAATAGATCAAAATAGCTTAAAATCAATTTACCAAAATTATTTTAACTTAAAAAGTAGATAAAATATGTATAGCAACAACAACAACAACAACAAAAATAAAATTTCCTCTAAAGAGATAAGAAAACACATTTGATGCTAAAAACATTATAAAACAATTTACAGCTTTAATGAATTTCATTATTATATATTTGGAAAAAACTAATTAAGATTAAGGAATAACATAATATATTTATAAAAGTTTAAGATATAGAGAAAAAGCTTAAAATCATTATGATTAGGTAATTATAATGCTTTATGACATTTATTAATAGGTTAATTTATTTAAAAAAGTTAAGTTATTTTAGAAATAAATTAATAATTTCGAAAGAATTTATAAAAAGTCAAATATTCACTAATTAATTTTGAGCATAAGATAAAATGCTCTCTCTGATAAATTTTAATGGATTATTATGACTTTTAATTTATTATTTTAATCAACAGGTCATAATATATGATTATATAAGTCAAAAGAGTTAATTTTTCATTTTAAAAAATATTGTAGTTCAATTAACACAAAATTTTATACTTTAAATTTTCCGCAATTAAGATAAGGAAATAATAATCAGTAACAATAACAATAATTAATTTATGATCATTAAAAAGACATTCGATATAAAGTAAGTTAACTGGAAATTATTTATATAGCAAAGATCAAATTCATTCATAATAAAAGAAAATGTATTTTATTATATTAAGATAAGTTTGAATATTTAAATTTGAATATTTAGATTTATTTCTAGTTCTATAAATAGTATTGATAAAATTATATATAATAAATTTAAAATGCTTTACAAGAATTGCAAAATGATTATATATTCTTACTTATCTATAAATAAATAATTCAGGGATATTTCAAAGCTATCAATTGAAGAGAGAAAATTAGCTAAAAAGATAAAATTTACAATAGAAAACACGAAGGATTATTTAAAAATAAAATCTAATCATAATTTGAATCAAGCGCCTCTTTTCAATCTTGACTACTTTTGTAACTTCTCAAATAGGTACTCATTTCAATTAGATTATATAACAAATCCAACTGAATTGACACCATATATAAGTTTTATAAAGTTAATGCCCAGCAAAATGAAGAGAAATAAAATAAAATTTACAATTAATGCTCATAGTTCATTAATATTTGATTCTTTTAATTAATGGGTAAATTATAACTTGTGTAGAAAAGAAATTAATTTAGAATATATACAAATTGGAGATACGACAAGCCATACAATACCGCCAAGATTTGTTGTACAAGGAAAAATATAAAAGCTTTATTTTGAAAATTGTTTAATTGGAAAAAATTTAAGCGATTTATTGTCGTCTCATTAAATTTATTCTATTCAATAATTGCAGAGTATGTTTAGAGATACTCAATAGACACATAAATATTACACAAGTGTCAACACACTTAAATTAAAAAACACATTAGTAGCAGATTACATTTTTATTTTAAATCTTGTCAGTTTGGATGTTCTTAAAATAGAAAACTCTTATTTTAGTAATATTGCATTGAATTCCATATCTATGCAAAAGAACTTGAAGAAGTTAGTATTAAAAGATTTAAATTAATAAATTAATTCTAAGATTACATAACTTTTTCCAACAATTACCACCTGCAAAGTAAAAAAGTTATGCAAACCCAATCAAGTAAATAATTTTCTATACCTTGAAGAAATTCACATAAAGGAAACTACAAGTTTGGAATTCATAAGATTTTACTAATAATTATTGCTTCCAAATCTTTAGAAAATCACTGTAAACTTTCAAGATAAACTAATTTTCGTATATTCTCAAGCATCTATGTTAGGTAACCTCATTTATTATTAGCATTAATGTATTTACCTTAACTCTATTCACAATCGAAGATAAGCAGTTTGGAATTGCTTAGAAAGATGTTTTGAGAGATCCTTAACAAGCATTAAAAAAATTAGGAAGCCAATTTGAATTAGAGATTATATAAGATATAAATGATAATAATCCGTATGAATATGCAAAATACAATATTTTTACAAATAGTGACCCCAAAATCAATCACATTATAACTGTGAGGACAGTTCCTCATATCAAAAGCTAAATTATAATGTTTGAGTCATGAAGAAAAGTATAAAATAATCTGTTAATTGAATATTAATTTAAAATTTAAATAAATCTTAAATTTATAAAAATGATTTGTTTAAATAGTAGTGAATTGTTTAAGGATAGGGAAATTAAAAAAGAAATCAAAAATTTAAATTAGAGATCTCTCATTTATATAATCAGTATTAATATTACTATTATATGTGTATTAAATTGAGGCCATAAATTATTAAAGATAATTAGGATTTTAGAAATATTAACCAACCCTACTATTTTTGTAGAACGCTAATTGCATCGCACCTGAAGTTTTACCAATAGCAATTATTTCTTTAACGACTGAATAAGTAGTCACAATATGTGTTATAAAATTTTTCCTTTATTTTGAATCTCCATAACTTTTTTACAATTAGTGTCTTTAGTCTTTCTCGTCGCTCACAGTGAAAAATTGCAAAGTAATAATTTACTCTTTCTTAACAATAAATAAATAATTCAGGGATATCTCAAAAATAATTATTGGAGAAAGGTAACTGGCAAAAAACATAAAGTTTTATATTGGTTATTCAAAAGATTATTTGAAAATCATTAACAATCAAAATGAAATTTATACCAAAATTTCCGATGTCGATAACATTTCTACCTTCTCTAAAAGCAATTAATTTGAGTTCGGCAATATGAATTTTTCTAATGAAAATCCCCCTTACTTAAATTTCATTGATTAGATGCCTGAAACAATGAATGTAAATAATTTAATTTGAGCTCAATCATTTCAGTTAAGAAATCTAAGAGTCACTTAGTTAGTGGAAAAATTATTATTCTTGTCAAATGGAAAGATATAGATTCAATAAAGTTCTAAGATACGATGTTCATGCATTCAATAGATTTCTGAAATAATAGTAAATAAAAAATCTTAAATTCGATAACTGTATCATAGGATAGAGTTTACATGATTAATTATTAAATAATTAAATTTACTCTTTAAAGTACATGTAACATTTATTAGGAGATATAGAAAATTGTATAATACATAATTGGATGTCAATACATTAGTTCTTTTAGATTCTATTTTTGTAGATTTTATAATTCTAAAAAGGATTTAGCAAACTAGAAAAAGTTTAAATATATAATTCTTAAATAAGTCATATTGCGATGCACTACTTATCTCTTTAATATAATTTAAGAGAATTAGAAATATAAAACTTAAATTAGTTTGCATAATAGTTATAAAATGAGTGGATTAGATGTATTAATAAATAAATAAATTTAATTAAATATGGAGAAATCAGTCATTTTCAACAATTTAAATTTTTGGAGAAAATTTAAATAAAAGAAACAGATTTTGTACATTTAAGCGATTTGTTTATAGACTAATAATCTAAAAAAGGTATGTGTAATTTTAAAAGAGAACTAAACTATTAAAAATATATTATACTATTTTAGCACAATTAAAGATATTAGTATAGAAATACAAGTACACAATCTTTAATATTTGCCAGACTAATCCAAATATATTAAAATATGCGAGATTGATGATCAGATTGACGAAATTTATAGTAAATTAGTTTATTTAGGAAAGAAACACAAATTCTAAGACATTCATAAAGTTAAAACTAATAAGTATGGTAAGTTAGTTAAATTCATTAAATGCACAGAAGATCTGACAGTTGTGCATTCAATTGTTATTTTGAGAGAAAAAAATATAGCAAGTTAAATTGATAAACTAGAACCTAAAAATCATATCAAATTAATTTGAAATTAAATGTCAATAAAATGATTCATTTTATATAATAATTTAAATATACGTTTTAATAATTCCAGATTAATTATTCAATTATTCTTATTTTGTGAAACCATTTTTGATGGAATCGTTTAAGTTATTAGAAAATATCATTAAAAAGGTTAATATAGTTATGAACGTAAAATTAGTTTTAAATAATAAAAACCATCACCCACAATAGTTAATTTATGATATATAATAGTTGATTTATGTTTAAAATCCATTTTACTTCATTATCATTATATTTTTAAATTTTATAAAATTTTTATAAATATCAAAATTAATATTCTGTATTGAATTATTAATTATACCTAATTTTTCTTCCTAAAGAATGTTAGTAAATAATTAAATAAAAAATATTGATTTTCTTTCAAAAATGTTCCTATTATTTTTAATTAACAATATTATATTAACATTTTGCATTGACTAATGTAAAAATAAGTCTAGATTAAAGTGTAGAATGTAAACACAGCTCGTCAGCGTGAATGGACTTAAAATTATTCTATTGATCGTTCTCATTTAATTAATATTTTAATAAAAGTTTTTGTTGTAAAATGTCAGAGTTAAATCAATTACTCTATTAATAAAATTTATAACTAATAGAATATATCATTTCATTTTAATTATCCAATTTAGATTATTCAGAGATCTTCAACTCAAGGAAACTTAGATGTAAAATAGTAGTCGTGGTTTAGAGAGACATTAACCAGATACTCTAAAGTTTTCTAATTGATAAGATAGTTAACACTCTACTATAGAAGCTTTGATTTCCTCTTATTCTTATAATTCCGCTATTATTGCTTTAATTCTACTACTTCAAGGCTGAGGGAACGAACAATTGATGGACTTCGCTTAAGTGTAATTGAATTATAACAAGGACTGGCTTTACTTATTCATAGTGTTTGTCATATCAAGATCTCAGTTTAAAGCTAAATTTATATACAAAAATGATAAATAGACACCAATAGCTTGCTATTTTGTCTCGCATTTAATTAATAACCCCTAACATATTCTCTTCAAATCAAAGCACTACAAACATCATTAAGGGGTCTAGGTGTTTTTAATCTTCTTATTGTTAAATAGGAAACCAAGCAGTAAAAATGGTTATTTAAACAATCGATGATAGAAAGACTTATTGATTTATTTTTTATGATAAATATTAATTGGAGATAATATTTTTTTTTATCAAATTTTATAATACTTTTAATAATAAATTTATAAATGATTATTAAATTTTTAAAATCAATAAATAAGCTAGAACATAAAATTTAAAAGGTTTTGTCATTGATTATTAATATTTTGAGCATCATGGTAAAATATAAAATATTTTGTTGAATTATTTTTATACTAAAAAATAATAATTTAAAATTAAGTAAAATGAATAAAAAATTAAGTAATAAAAAATAATTTAATTTAAATAATATTTATCAAGGGGTTATATTTTATATGTTTAATTTTTTTAAACAATAAAAAGCCAAAAAATGGAAATTTTATTGATTAATCATTTAAATTATATTTTAACATTTAATTATTAAAATAATTAATGCAAGCTAAAAAAGGTTGAAATTATTTTTCAATAAATTTTCGATAAATATTAAATATTCAAATTAGGGATGATCTTTAGTATTAAAAAAGGAAAATTTATATATTCTTATTATAATTTTTTAATTAAAAATGCTTGTAAAAAATTGCAGAGTAATAATTTATTCTTATTTAACAATAAATTAGTAATTCAGAGATATTTCAAAGTTATCTTAGGGAGAGAGGCAACTAGCCAAAAACATTTAATTTTATATTGGCAACAATTCTAAAGATTCTTTGAAAATCTAAAGCAATAAAAATCAAATATTAATGGATATTTATAATATAGAGTACATCTGCAACTTTTCAAAATAATTTTCATTTAAATTTGGCCAAATTAAATCTGAATAAGAAATGACACCTTTCATAAAATTTATTGATCAAATGCCTAAATCAATGAAAGAAAATAATTTAAAATTTGAACTTAATCATTTCAGTGAATAAATTTTGTAGACACTAAAATGGTGGAAAAATTAAAATTCTTGTTAATTATATATAGACACTATAAAGTACCTTGATATGATTTTTATCTATTCAATAGATTTCTACAATTACAGCTAAATAAAAAAACTCAAATTCGATAACTGCATAGTTGGATGAAAAGTAGTTGACATATAATAATTGAATTATTACTCTATTGATGAAATGTAAAAAAGTTTTATTAATATCGAAAAAAAGTATAGGGATTTGGTAGACATAAATAATCTTGAATTTAAAAATAGTATTATCGCAGATTTCTTAATTCTAAAAAGAATCAACAAATTAAAAAAAGTTAAAATATATAATTCATAAATAAGTGAAGTTGCGATGCACTACTTATCTCAATAATAGAACTTAAAAAAAATTATAATTTTAAACTTAGAATAGTTTGCCTAATAGCAGCAAACATTTAATAACATAGGCGAGGTGATATATTTTGGGAACAGCAGTTAAATAAATCAATTACAATTTTTGGAGAAAATTCAAATTAAAGAAACAAATTTTGTGACATTTAAAGCATTTCTAAATGCATTAAATCTTCCCAATCTATAAAAAGTGTGCGTCTTTTTAAATGAAAATTTAATTCTTAAATGTGTATTGTAATTTCTGAGCACAACTACAAATATAAGTATAGAAATACAACTGTACACTATTACCTTTTTGTCAGACGAATTAAAATATTCAAAAATATGCAAGACTGACGATTTTATTGAGTTTCATAATGAATTAACTAATGTGGGAGCTTTATATAAACTGAAAGAAGTTAAAAAGATTTAAACAAAAAAATTTAAAGAGCTGGTTAAATTTAACATTAGCACAGAGAATTCTTCAGTTGTACATTCAATAATTATTTTGAGAGATCAATGTAGCTAAAGTTAAAATGATAAACCATAACAATAAAATAAATAACTCAAACAAGTTTGAGATAACATTTAATAAAATGACAAGTGTTTTATAAAAATTTGATTTATATTTATTTTAAATCATTCCAATTTATATCTCCCCTCATTTTTAATCTATTATTGGTATTTTTCATTGAAAATTAATTATATCAATTTATTCTATTTTTTTAACTCAATTTTATAATTAGTTGTGTAAGTTAATCAATTAATAATTTATTCAAATATGGTTTATAATTATTTAAAATGGGTAATTTATTAATTTAAATAATATATCAGACTAATTCTATTAATTGATTTAGAGATTTATAATTTAATTAAAAAAATCTTTCTCTTAAAAATTAATAGTATAATTACTTTAGTTTTTAAGATTCTTGATTGTTATTAATTTGTTAAAGTCTAGTTATTCTCATTTAAAAATATTTCTTAAAAATTAAATAAACAATATTTTTAAAATTGAAATCATCATATTTTAATTACAAGATAATTATTTATGAAAATTAGGAGCAACTATTTTGTATAAAAAAAAGCCCAATAAACTTACACCGTACATTATTTGATGCTTTACTCTATTTTTATTTTTAAATAAGTTCATAAGCATTCTAGGAAAATTTGACAAACATTAAATCATATTATCAGATAGTTTTATCAAAATTTATTCAAAAAAACTGGGTGATCTCTTAAACAGCTTAATTACCTAAAACTTATTCAAGAACTTGATATATTATCCAGTCTTTATAGAACGAAGTTGAATGAATCCATGCTATTATCATCTTTAATTCCACCAATATTTAATGAGTTTATACATTTTACTTTTTTTCATCATAAATTTGGTATTGCTGTAACACTTGTGCAAAGATTTTGATATAAAGGTATTGAACGTAAAAAACAGCTTTCATCAGAATCTATAAATTTAATATTATGCTTTTAAGATATTTGCATTTTATTTACTAAATAAATAATTTAAATTATCCTTAAAAAATGTAACATTAAAAAGTAAATCACTCACTTTACAAAATTAACTTTCTTTTAAAATATTCCATTATTTTAATATTTATTTGCTATAGATTAGGCAGAGATCTAGAGCTCGGAAAAATGCGATGAAACATCTGAGCTGTCTAAGTGAGAGATGATACTATTATTTTAGTGTCTTATCATTAGTAATATTATCGATATGATGCTGTTGAGATTTCAAATATCACTAAAACTTAAAATTAAGTTACTGTCACTTCAAAAGTAATACTAATAGGCAATTAAATCTAACAGTAGCAAGAAATCTATACAGAAGTCATATATAAACGTGTAACTTTATGTAAAATCTTTTAGTTTTTCAATATAATCATTGCAATTATACCTCAATTTAAACAGTAAATCTTTATAATCATAATTACTATCATTAGATGACCCCACACTTTGTAATTGCTCACTAAATTACTAATATTTAAATTATAAATCCCTACACTAACTCTAATAAACCCAAATGAACTATGTGTAATTTGAACACATTTATTTAAAAACTAAATTAAACTCATTAGGGGTTTTGACGATTTATGTTTTTAAATTTTAAATAATTATTGTAATTAGCTTTTAGAATTGTGTATCAAATCTTAATTCTATCTCTTTACCCAAGAGATAAATCTCTAAAAAAATTATTTAAAAATCAAAAAGTAAAGCTCTGATTGAAAAGGCTATATTTATGTGATAGTTAAGTATAAAGATCAAAATATGGCCTATAAAATAGTGTTTTAAATCTTTTAAATGATAAGGGTAATGCTTGTTACAGTTAATAAATATAAAATAGGTCAAGTACCTTAAATGAATTAAAATTATCTAGGGCATGATTATTTTACTAATTGACTATTTATGGAATAATATAAAAAAAACTTAAGTAATGTTCCACACTACTCACTTTTAAAGGAAAAATCTATTTTAAAGATATCAAATTTTAGTGATACATAAAAAATATAAGAACCCCAAAAAATACTTTTTCCGAATCATAAAATTTTTTACGAAATCCAGAAATTTTCCGAACCTTTTAATCATGACTAAAAACCGCCAAAAAAAATGCCAAAGATTTTCACGTTCGTATAAAGGTTTTTTTGTAAAAAATATATGATTCGTTGAAAAGTTGTTTTGGGGGTCCTAAAAATATATAAAAATTAGACAATTTAAAGGATTTTATTCAAATAAATTTCCTATAAAAAACTCAATTAAGATACAAAATGTGGGATTAATTTAATAGAACTTCTAATCATTTAGGCATGTCTTGAAGTAAGTTGTTTTTAAGAGATAATTTATAGAGAAGTTTAAAGATAAGTTTTACGTAAATTTAATAATATCGATAGGGGAAAATATTTTGTCGAGAGTTTAATAATTAAGTTATTTTTTGTTGAATAATGAAGTAGTTTTATTTTCAAAATATTAGCAATATGACCTCAGATATTTTTATAATTAAACTATTATAAATGAAAATTTAATCCAGTTTAGTACTTACAAAACTAGTGTGAATCATTTTTACTGTTATTAAAGTTTTATTTGAATTATAGATTATTTTTGTGACAACTAGTTCTGTGTTGTAATAGTTTGCTATAATGATATCATTTTTATATTTTTTAAATATTTTATTAAATTCGAAACAAGTCACAACAGGTTTATTTATTTGTGAGTTGTATTATTTTTCTTTTTAAGTTCATAATGTTTTTCAACCCTAATATTCTTATTTCTCTATTACTTTATATTCAAAACCCTAAAACCCCTTAGTGAGGTTTATAAGTGCTTTGATTTGTAGGGTATTGTTGGGGTCTTATTGGGGTTTGTAGAGAAATTAGGCCAATTTGCAATATGAGAAATAGAAATTAGCGAAATTTAGGGTCTATATATGATGAGAAATATTTAGATTTACTGCTTAAGCTTAGGTATGGTACGAGTATTAATATAGATTAAGTCAAACCAGTACTGAATTATGCAGCTATAGCAAAGCTCTTACACAAGAGTGCCTCTACTGTTAGGTATCACTGCATATTAGCTGTTTAGCATTTTAATTCAGGCACTTGAAAGCATCCTGCAAGAAAATAAAAGTTCTCACAGCACCATATTGCTACCTCTGCGACTCGAAGACTTTGAAGTATTGGGCACACTTTACATTAGACTAGCGAGCTGTGATGTTTCATCGCAAGTTTCCTGACATGCGTATCTCTCCTTAGACTATAGCCAATATTTATAGAAGAAATAGTATTACTTTCAAGACTGTCAACAGAGTGAAGAGAGTGATTGATTTTACAGTGCCATTTTATAGTAATAATTTAAACTATATATATGATTAAATGCAGAGAGCTATTACTAATAACATCAAGTTCATACACGCTGATGAAGCTGTATTCACCTTCAACACCTTTATTAATAAGTCTTGGTATAAGAAGTATGATAATATAGAAGTTTATGACTAAAAGTGAAGGTAGTCACCCATGCAATATTAGCTGGTATAAGTGAAGATTCAGGCTTAGAGAGTTATGTTTTTCACCCTCGCTCTATTAAGCGAGAGTAGTATATAGAGTTCCTACATAAACTCAGAGAGAAGTATAGTAACCAAGAAATCATCCTGTTTGTTGATAACCTTTCAGTTCATAAGACTAAGGAGTCTAAGAAAGCTTATGAAGAGTTAAACATAACTCCTGTCTACAACGTTCCTTATAGCCCCTAATTTAATGGAATTGAATTCTACTGAGCTAAATCAAGACTCACTACAAGAAGCTGCTGCTGTATCATCTTATGCATGACTTGCCCATCGATACAGTTGACTTAATTCAAAGCAGTTGTAAGAGAGTGAGCATAGATAAGACAACAATTTGTGCGAGAGAGGGAAGAATGAATGTTTATAAATAAGTTTTAGATTTAAACGAATGAATATATTCACATATTAAATTAACCCAGAAAGGGATTTGTCTTCTCTTTCTTCTCCTCTTCTTATGGCTTGCCTAGGCCCATGTTTCTTCTCTTAGTGCCAGCACCTGCATCTATATTCATTTCATCTGGCTTTTAAACATCTTTATAAAGTCTCTTGCTAACTTCATATATTTTCTTTGACTTTCTCTCTCTGTGAACCTTTGCATTCTCTTTCATTAGGAATATACCAGTCCCAGATTTCCCTATAAAGTTTAAATCAATGCTTACTAGAGAGGTAAGGATGCTTCTTAAGCTCAGCGAGCCAGGCCTCACTTATTAGTATGCCTTGCTTCTTTTAATCTTCAGGAGAAATAGAGTAGCGTTTTTTGTGAGCTTCTTCAATGATCTCTTTGAGATAACTCTCTCTTAAAGTGCCAAGAACACCAAAGAAGAAGCTCCTTTCTGGAAGCTTGTTGGAGAGTTGTTTCTTGGTAGGAAGATAAACAACCAACTCTTCATCATTCATCTCATCCTCGTAGAGATTAGTGACTGAAATCTCTGGGTAGTTTGGTATATCTACCAACTTTATTTCATTGTTTTTAAAGGCTTTCTTCTCATCGCAGAGTATAGCTTTTAAGAATGAAATTTTGGTACCTTCCATCGTTGGAAGGAATAAACCAACTATAGTATATGATTAAGTATTTGTCACATGCTTACCATGCTGAGTGAGGTATCGATAGAGATCTTCCTTGCTTCTAAATCTTGAGATCATTTCTTAAGCTTCAACCCTCTTCATTGCAGTACTTATAGATTCCCTCCTTGTTCCTTCTCTTCTTATTGAATTTCAAATTATAATATATAGAGTTCTGGATCCTACAATTAAAAATCTTAGTATTAAATATGGGCATCTTATAGGAGGTCAACCTGGTAAGGATACGTGGAGAAAGCTGGCAGAAGCTGTATCAAACTTTAGAGATGGAGCTCCATTATTATCAATTTAGTTCCATTAAATTAGTACTAAATTTGTTTAAACTTAATTAGTACCGGTACTAAATTCGTTTAAATTTAATTGGTACCAATATAATAGTACCAAAACTTAATTAGTACCAAGTTTTAAACTAATGAGGTTTTAATGGAAAAGTTCCAAAATGGTTCAAAACCTAATTGGTACCAGTACAACTCGATTTTTTACTTGGTTGGTACCTAAATCGAAATTATTAAGTATGAAATTAGAAAAATTATATTTATAAACTAAGCATAAATATGATCTCTAACACCTTATATTCAACCATAATTGTAGTCGTATCAACTCCTATACAGAGTGACTATAGGCAGAATAGTTATTAGAGCTTTATAATAGAAATTTAAATTTGAATTAAACATGGCGTCCAACTTAAATCGTAAGGCAGTTTCTCTTGGAACAGGTCAATCATTACTCAACTTTGGCTCCTCCAAGAAACCAGAAGTAATTTATATTGAAAAGGAGGTTGAGCTAAGAGCTCTAGAGTTTGAAGCTGATGTCTTTAAAATATAAGTTTAAAACAAGAAGTAGAGTGCAGAGATAGGAGTTTAAATATAAATTGAATTGGTTGAGGAAGATAAGGAACAGCAACCAATTGAAAAAATTAAAACATTTTAATGTGAAGACTGCTAAAATTTCTTCTCAACTGAGTCGAGCTTGAAGAGGCACATTAAAGAAGTTCATTCTGGCAAAGCCAAGATCTATTTTAAACATGACATAGTGGATGGAAGGTACCAATGCACAACATGCATGAAGTCTTATACTCACTCAGCCAAAGTAAAGAGGCATATGCAAAAGCACCACTTAAGTGAATTCCTAATTAAAGATGAAGAAACTTAAAAGCTTATACCTGCTAAAAAGAAAAAATAATTCTCTTGAGTCATAAAGAGAACAGGAGGAAAGGCTCAAGAGGCAGAAGCGTTTTGAATCAATGAATCAGCCAGCAAATGGTACTCTTATAGCATGTCTTTAAGAGAGAGCTATGTATATACCTGCATTGAATGCAATTGATATTGAAAGATGTATTGAAAATTACTTGCATTTTGACTTACCAAACAAGGCTAAGCTGATAGTGGTTGATGAGTATGCTTACAAAGTATATCCTTTCAAGTATCTCATTAAAAATGAGCAGTATCAAAATGAATTTGCAAATGAATACATAATACTGAGGGAGGCTTAGAAAAAATAGTTAAAGAACTTGCTTAGACTTGATGGAGTTATTCTTGGGCATGGCTTTGTTGCATTAAGACTGAAAAAGTTTGAAATGACATTAAGAGAGTATCTCTATCATAATAGATACCCAGATGATTTAAATGAGATACTGTCAGAAATGATTAAGGGTGTTTTAGAGCTCCATGAACTTGGGTATGTCATAGAGATTTGAAGCCTGAAAATGTTATGTTAAATCTCTGTTCTTTAGAAATTGTAGTCATTGATTTCAATAGAGCAATAAGATAAGAAATTGTGACTTTGGCTAAGGTGCTTGGCACTCCAGGATACTTTCCAATCAGGAAGAAATGGACTAATGGCTCTGTTTAATGGGATGTATGGGCAGTTGCTGCAATAATCTTAGAGTGCGATATGGAAAATATGTCTTACTTTGGAACAAAGCACGAAAAATAATCAATAATTTTGGCTTCTAAACATATACAACAGGAAGATGTCTGCAATGAAATTAAGAAGCTTGTAGAGATGATATTCGTGAGAGCTCCAGCTTATCCAAGATAATCGCTAGAAGACATTCATGAAGCACTCAAGAGAGCTAGATTCAAGAGGTACCACAAAGATAAGCAGATAAAATTTGTTTGAATTAATACAATAATACTCATTAAATATTCATTAAATTCACAAAAAACCTGCATTTTCTCTACTAACCTCAATAAGACCCCAACAATACCCTACAAATCAAAGCACTTATAAACCTCACTAAGGGGTTTTGGGGTTTTTGATTGTCGTATTTAATTTCCAAAAAATTTGTATTATTGATAGATTAATTATTTTCTTTTCTTAACACAAAAGGAATTAAATGAAGTTACATTTTATAGTAACAAAACCTAAATGTTAATTTTATAATTACTTTTAAATATTATATCAAACAGTATTTTTAAGATTAAAAATATAAAAATAAGGATAATATATAATATAAAAATAAATAAGTGGTGAACTGCTTGAAGAAAAACATAATTTCGCAAAGTTTTCTTAGGTTGAAAAATAAATATTTTTAACTTGATGCCATTAAATATAAAAAATTAGTACTCAAAATTTAGAACAATCCTCAAAGCAGTCAAGTCGAATTAAATGACTAACCACTCCATTAAAATCTAATCATTAAATATTATATAACACAAGATTATAACGAATTAATTTAAACTCATTTATTAACATGGTTATAATATACTTTGAATATTACTTTTTTCTAACATTCTACTTATTCAATATAAATCTAATGATAATCATATAAAGTGTTATATTGTAAGTTTATTTTTTTAAAAAAATCAAGAAATATACTATATTTTTAAAATAAATAATTTAAATTGAATTTCATTCATAAATAAGAGAATAATGTATAAAATAAAAGTAATCAACAATATAAATTATTGTACAAAAAGAAAATGGATATTCAATCATAATAATGAATATTTAAAGTTTAATTATATTTAAAGGCGTAAAAATTTACAAAATTTATAAAATATTAAAGAAAAAAAAATGCTTGTAAAAAATTACAGAGTAATAATAATTTATTCTTATTTAACAATAAATAAATAATTCAGGGATAT
>ARYC01004895.1:0-10859 GCA_000711775.1 Oxytricha trifallax
TGTTTAGAATTATCTGTGAGTGTGTTTTGTGCTTTATCATAGCATAAATTTTGTTAAAATGGGCAGAAATTTAATCTCATTGGGAGGTTTGGTGCTGTATCACTGCACAGGTATCTGGAGGATGAGCATTGATCAGCCGTGTTGGATTTATCGCAGCAATAGCCAGTGGTTGAAAGCCAAGATTGCATGCAAAATTTATTGTTTACTGAAGCATTCATGCAAGTGACGCAGTCAGAAGTTGTAGTTACAGCCAGAGATTCAAGTATCAGAAGAGATAGAGAAGTCAGTTTCAAAATATTCATACTATTTAATTTTAGATGTTACATTTCTATTTATATAATCATTATTATTGTATAATTTATAAAATATACATTTTTGTTCATTTTTTTAATTAAAGCTATAAATAAGTAGCATACAGATTGTTTTGTTTGGAAGATTCGGTCAATTAATCTGATAGCTTTCTCTAACTTTTATCAATAAAGGTTTATAAATCCTAATAAATTTATCAATAAGATTTTTAAGCTTACAGATAAAACCTTTTTATACATTTTACAATTCATATGAAAAACTGAGATTAAATAGAAAATTTTAATTTAAAACTTGCATTAATGAACTAGCTATTCAATTATTTAAGAATCTCACACTAGCAGTCTCATATTAAAATAATGCTTGAATTATTGAATTTATCTATTAAAAGATAAAATTTAAATAATATAATACTCAATATTCCTCTGTTTATGATTAATTCTTAATGTAGATAATTTGGTTCAATTATCATTATCTTATCAAACCTTTGATTGATATTTAAGCAAAAGGGATTTTAGGATATCCTTTGTAGACGCAATTTATATAGCTTAGAATCCATCACAATTCCTCAGACTAATATCAGGCTTTCCATCAATTATAATTCGAACAAGCTTTCTGTTTTTAGATTAAACTGCATAATGCAAAGCAGTGTTAAGCTTATAATCTTGAATATTCGTATCAGCTTAAAACTCTTGTATCATTGATTTTACAAGAACCAAATGCTGTTCAATGGTAGCAATATGAAGTGCTGTTTGTCTTTATTCATTTTATGTCAAGAAATTTATGTCTGCATCTCCGTTTGTAAGCAGCAAATTCATAGAATCATATTGATTAAATTTTGCACAAGTATGCAAGGCTGTGTAGCCTTATTTATCGCAAAAATGAATATCTGCTATTTTCTCTGGCTCACGATATTTGTTAAGTAGCTTACTAATCTTCTTGAGATTGCCTTCTCTACAAGCCTTTATGAGGTTATTATTGGCTCTGTCCTTTTTATTCCAAAACATCTGCCAAAATTTTGAGAGTATCGTGCTATGTTTTGGTAATGTTATAAACTTCTTTCCTGCTCTCTTGTCGTAAAATGTAGTAGAATCTATAGTACATAGATCATCACTTAGTTCCCTTATGTCTCTAAAACAACCCTCTTCTGCATCATAAAATCTGTATAAATTTTCAGTCGCATTCGAATTCATAGTTGAATCTATCTAAATGAAATCGTTTTTGTTGTAAGAGGGAGTTTAATAGTGATTGTTAACTAGCAACAATCTGTTATTTTAAACATGAGAAGTTGATTCAGCAGTAGTATAAGCACTCTTCGGTGGATTGTAGTTTTATTGCAATGCTAAACCACCCTCAATATTAACGAAGTTGTCGTATTACCCTTGAGTCATTAAAGAAGGATTAAAGCCTGATTAGTTATTAAGATTAGTCATACTCTTATCTGTTGTAGTGGTTTGATTTATAGCATTTAATGGACTCTTTTATTGCTGTTATTTTTAAGTATCCTGATTCCTTTAGGTCATTGATCTACTCTTTATTTATGATTGATTTATTAAAGCACTTTCTTGATTTGCTTTTTAAGAAGGAACTCCAAGATAATCTGGTGTCTATGATCTATCTATTTGTCTCACAGGAGTTGATTTTTATTTTCCATTTCCTTAAACCCCTTAACTGGATGATTGATTATTATTTTTACTTGAATATGTTCTAATATTATTACTGTTTTGAGAGTAATCATCTTGCCTGACGTCTGTGCTAAACTCCATTAAATCATCAGTATATTTAGAATAATCTCTTTTTCTTGTCTACACTTATTAGTTAATTAAAAAATCTAAGATTTTATAATGGAAAATATATTCTTACTTCAGCAATCTAAAATGCTAGTGGATCGTTTATATCAGTGTCCAAATAAGACTAATCGTATGGATTATGCTGCTATGTCATTAAAATTTGCTCTTCCTTTTAAAAAAAGTTTTTTTTTATTATTATAAATGTTTAAAGAATAAATATTATTCTAAAATTACTGAAATTTTGAATATGATTACTCAAAAATATTTTTAAAAAATTGAATTATATATATGAAAAGTTATTATTAATTAAAAGTTTAAATGAACAAAAATTTCTAAAACAATAATAGCAGCTTAGAAGATGCTCCTAACCCTCGATTATTTCTCGATGAAAATAAATAAAAAAATCTGAATATTAGCGATTCAATTGAGGAATATGTGTAAAAATTAGAACCACTTATGAAAATTCCAGATATTACATTGGCCTCTTTGAAAATCTTATAAGAATCAATAAAAATGTAGAAATTCGATGATGTCACAAAGCAGTACCTATATAAAAATCTCATTAAGACAAAAGATAAGTTAAAATTTATGTTAAAACATTAAATTATAAGGCTTAACTTTTAAATTTATAAATATAAGTTAGTAAAATGCCAGTTTGTCAATGGATAGAGACTAGGTGAGTTAGAGGCAAATCACTTAAATAAAATGAAAAAACTCAAGAAATTGTACAAACATCAATTATGATAAGAATCCTCTAATTATTCATAAACTGAGTTAATTTCATCATTTAAAGCTTATATTGAGAAATTAGTACAAAATACAACTGATCAGATAAAGGTTCAAGTAAGAAATGAGTAGTAATAGATTAAAATCATTTATTATATTATATATTAAATTAAGGACATCTATAATTCTTCTGAGGTTATATACGATATATCTTAACAAATATAGTATTAATCTATGGAAAATACCTAAGACTTATTAAATTAAAAGAACAGAGATTAATTTTAAATTTAAAAAGACTTGAGGGATTTAAACTTATTAAAAAGCATTCCGGCCAATTCTCTTTAAAAATATTCTCGTGATTAATTAATGGAAGAATAAAATCAGTTTACAACTTAATATGAGAATTAAACTTAATCTCTCATTTAATAAGAAAAACAACAAAATTTAAACATGAATTTAATATAAATACCACCTGTAGATTTAAGAAGTTATAATTAATAAACATAGAACTCATCAGTAGACACATCTTCAAAGCAAGAATTTAATACAGGACAACTTGATATAATGATAAGCACAACCACTACAACCTCCAATGATCCTTCTATTATTTAGAGAGAAAATTCTTAACAAATTTAAGTTTTGAAAAATAAAAATGATGGACTTCTTTTTAGATCTTATCCTGATCTACCAAGCTTTAAACTGGGCAACTCTCAATTCAAACACATGGATAAGATATTGGAAAACTTTCAAGCATTCAAATATATTGACTTCAGGAAGCTAGCTCAATAAAAGTTTGAGGAGAATAGAAATAATCACAGCACTGATATAACTAGAATTGAAAACAAATAAGTGCAACAAATATTCCCAGGTCAAAACAACAAAAATTATAAAACACAATAGCCACTAGGGACTATAATCGATGATAGTGCTGAATTTAAAGATGAGAAAGAAGAATGCAAAGTGGAACTTATTCATAAATTAATTGTGATTTAATTTTAACTTGATAACGACTCTGTGGATTTATAGTAACAATACTACTGAAATAAAAATTAATAAAAAATTGAGTTTTCATATTTATTTTGAGACCATTGTCGTAAATTTTAAATAATTCTCATTAGTTTTTGTAGATAATACTTTTTGCAAAATACTAGGTGTACTTTTATTTAACTTATAATCGAATTAATCTCTAGTTTTATTGTATATTTAATTTTGAAGTATATTAATTATCTTAAAGATTGATTTTATTGAGTAATATCAAAATTAATTGAAACAATTTAAACAGCCTTAACTCAATCAGTTTATGCAAGAAAATAACAAACTCTTATTTTCGCAAGAGACCCTAACTTAAATAGGCGGATAGACATAAATAAGTAATAATATATTCTCTTAAACTTAATGTCAAAGCCAAAGGACTAAGTCTACTATTTAAGGAAGTCTCTATTCTGGGCCGATTTACTAAACTAAGACTTATAAAAATTATGAGTAACCCGCTTTATAATAAATACTCATAAAACCTTAAAATACAAATATTAGGCCGACTGAACAAAGTTAGTAAAGTTAAATGAATAGTAAATAAATCAAAAACTCACAAGATTCTAACACGAATATCTAAAATGCTCCAATAACTTAAAACATTTTTGATAGAAACATAAATATTCCAACAACTCAAACGATAGCTCAGTACAATTAAGAAATGTTAAAGAATGATTATAACAATAGACAGATAGTTTCTTAAAATAATCAAAGTCTTCCAACAGTCTCAGCTCAAAATATTGTGCATCAAAAAATTTATTAAGTTTATCAAGATGATTCATTTTTGAATAATGACACTCCAGCTTAAATAAGCGCTCTTGATATTACAAAAGAAAATATAAACAAGTCTCAAAACGACAGTAATATTCTGGATTAATCTTTGTAATTTTAAACTCAAGCTAAAAAGCCAGTGAAAAATTAAAATCAAGCGATTACTATTTTAGGCTCTTTAACTTTGAACAGTAAATCAACTAAGACTACCGATAGCATTGAAGATATATTAATATTATTATATTACTTATTTAAGATGAGGATGAAGACGAGGAAGATTCCTCAAACATTTTTGAGGAAGAAATGCAACCATCCCTCTACAAAAATCTGTGTGCAGCTACTTGCAGTAGCTCAGAAGCAAGACAAAAAGTTTATGAATTTATGTGCAAGTAATCTAAGTCCTTGTTTTTTGCAGAAAGTAGCAAAAAGGTTGATAACTGTTTATGGTTCAATTATGACGATGGAAAATATATTGTTTGTACGGATAAGCAAGAAATCATATCAGAGCTAAAAGCTATAAAAAAATTATTAAAAAAATTTAAACTTAAGTTACTCTTTTTATATTGAAGCAAATTAAGGATTAGAAAAGTTTAAACTAATTACAACAGTAGATAACTTTTAACAATCTAAACTCAAGCTTTAAATGAAAAATTGATTATTAAGTAATTTATTAAGAAACATTTGTAATTTTGATATTTCTATCTACTGATAATTATTTATAAATGAAATAGTAAATTTACTTTAAATGTTATCATTCCTCGTTAACTCTGATAATGACCAGTCCTCCATTTTTTCTTCGTCTGTGCTGCCAATCATCTCTATATATCGCTCTAAATCAATCTATTCCCTCCTAACGACCTTTCTCTTTTTAAATAGTGGATAAGTTCTCTTGTTAATTACATCATTCCAATTAATGCCTTCGAAAAATGGATGTTCTTTGATTTCTTTTGCACCCTGCTCTCCTGCCCCTAATCTTTCTAAGGGATTTCTTCTTAAGAGTTTAGTTATCAGATCTTATGCTGGATTTGAGAGCATCATTGGCATTTTTATGGTACCACTTACTATATTGCTAAACATAGTTTCTTGTACTCTGTCATAGTAAGGTGGAATTCCAACTAAAAATTCATATAGCAAAGCTCCAAGACCATACCAGTCTAAACTCTTTCCATGAGCTTTGTGCTTTATAATTTCAGGTGCTGCATAAGCATAAGAACCCACAAAAGAGTTGGAGTGAAACTCAGTATCTACATTTTCTTTTGATAGTCCAAAATCTGTTAATTTTAAATGCCCATCTTTATCTATGATTATATTGTCAGGTTTGAGATCTCTGTAAATAATGTTTTTAGAATGAAGATACTCAATTGCTAACAAGATTTCTGCAATATATAGTCTAGCTATATCTTCACTAAATCTCTTCTGCTTTGTTAGTAATTTTGCCATATCACCACATGGACAGAATTCCTATATAAGGAAAAAATACTTTGAAGTCTGGAATGCATAGAAAAGTTTGACTATGAATGGATGATTTGATTTTTGTAGAATTTCTTTCTCAGTCACAGTATACCTTAAAAGTTCCTACTCTAGAACCTTCGCTTTGTCTAACATTTTCATAGCAAATTAACTCTTAGAATTGATTTCTTCCACTAAAAATACTTCACCATAAGAACCTTATCCTAATTTGGCAATTGGTATAAAGTCATAGATTGTAACATGTTAACCCACTGATAAACGCATATCATCTTAGTACAGTTGAGTTATTGGGGTAATGGCCCCCAGGGCGGGGCAAGATAAAATTTTTCTTAAAATTCTTATATTGCTTAATTTTCTATAAACCCTTCTAATTACTTGATATAACTCAATATATGGGTTCTTGGTGACCTTATTAATGGATAATGGACTCTCATTTCCTTAAATGACTTTACTTTCATGATTTAAACGTAAATTAAAAATTAAAAAATATAATCAAATATCAATTCTTAAATTATTATATTTTCATAATAAATATAATTTTCCAGATTTATTGCTTCATCAACTATGCTTACTATATGATTAATTAGTAGTAAACATTATGTCCTTTATAATCAAGGCTAATATAAAAATAAATCATATAGTAAGCATAGTTGATGAAGCAATAAATCTGGAAAATTATATTTATAATGAAAATATAATGATTTAAGAATTGATATTTGATTATATTTTTTCATTTTTAATTTACGTTTAAATCATGAAAGTAAAGTCATTTAAGAAAATAAGAGTCCATTATCCATTAATAAGGTCACCAGGAACCCATATATTGAGTTGTATCAAGTAATTAGAAGGGTTTATAGAAAATTAAGCAATATAAGAATTTTAAGAAAAATTTTATCTTGCCCCGCCCTGGGGGCCATTACCCAGTTATTGTATTCCCGTTGTTTAATTCATTTTTCAATCTGTTTCTGATGTCTTGAGTTTCTTTGAGTTTTTGGAGCATTAATTGCTCATAATTATTACTGTCTTGATTATTTGGTAATTTACTTGAATTTATATTTAACGGGGAGGTGCTTTAATGCTGGTCAGATTCATCTTGATAAGAAGATTCTCCAGATAATCTTACATAAAATTTTATTAATAAAATTAAAAATATTACATTTGTAGAATTATTGCCTATCGTAACTGGAGGACTAAGCCCATTAATTAACTGCTCTAATTTTATGTTTTCTTTTTATTATTAATTAATTAGAATATCAAATTCTTGTGGCTTCAGGGCTTTTTAAGAATTTTACCTTTGCTATTATTCTTAAAATCTAAAGGAAAATTAAAGCTATAAATATTTGTATGATAGAGATTATAATCATATTGTAGAAATAGAAAATTTGAAATTATAAAACTATTGTAAAATCATAAAAATACATATAAACATTAAAATAATGCTAGCATTTATAAATATCTTCTTATTTAAGAATATCATAAATGAATTAAGACGACAGCGAAGTGTATCAACGTAACAGATCTCTCAAGAGCAATCAAAACCCCAAAACCCCTTAATGAGGTTTATAAGTGCTTTGATTTGTAGGGAATTTGTTAGGGGTTGGGGTTATTAATAATAGGTTTTAATTTGAAATTTATAGTAAATGTTATTAATTTAATCACTCAAAATGCACTTTTGGATCATGTGGGAGAGGTCTGAAGTTTATCTTACTTAACCACAACTCTATCTGCTCTATTGATATGTCTGATCTTGAGTTTGGTTTTATTATTATTGACTCTGCCATTTGTTTCATTGATTGAGATACTCTTGTTCTGTCAATAAATTGCTTTATTCTTTGTTTAGCATCCTTCTCACACCTTGTAGATTAGTAATCGTTGCGAGGCATATCGCACTCTATTATTATTGCTGCTAAAGCCCACACATCCCATTAAAAGTCCTCCATCTCTCCAGTCTTCTCTTTCTGGATAGTACCCTTGAGTTCCCATTACAGTTCCAAGCCTTGATACTTCCACTCTTTAGGCTCTATTGAAATCGATTATTGCTACTCTTACTGGTGAGAAGTTTATCATTATATTTTCTGGCTTCAAATCTCTGTGAATAAACCCAAAGTTGTGAAGCTCTTTTATACCTTGTATGGTCTGAGTTGCTATTTATCCAAGCTACTTATGATTTCTTTGATCTGTAATGAAATCTCTTAGTGTCATTTCATAGAGTGGGAGTCTGAAAGCAACATGATCCTTGGCAAGGAGAACACCATAACCAACACCGCTGAAGCCAATAACTCTAATCCCGCAAATTTATTCATGAATATTTCAGAGGTTCAAAATTAAATTAAAAAAAAGGTCGCAATTGCGACCTTTTCTTTGATATCTGCAACGCAGATATTATTTCAGGTTGCTAATTTCACGTTTTAACGCTTCGATGTTTTTTTCTGTACGCGCTAAATCATTCTTCAAATTATTCACCCGCTCTACATATTTCGATGGCTGGCGTTCGTCAGCTCGACGCTCAACCTCACCGCCGTTATATTCTTTCTTAATTGCTGCTAATTTTTGCTCTTCAACTTTGAGCTCATCCATCAATATTTGCTTACGATCTGAGTCTCGTGCTTTTTGGGTACTATCATCAACCTTTGGGAAATTACCAGGTGTCGCAACTGGCTTCGCAGTAGAAGTAATCGCTGCCTTTTTGGCTGGTGCAGGGACAGTATTTACATGGGGCAAATCAACTAACTTACAGCCTTTCGTAATACCTGTATTTTTATACTCTTTCTTTCCATTTGCATCCACACACAAATAAACATCAGACTGCGCCAATGTCGGAGCGACATACAAAAAACACAAACCAAGACCAATCAGATATTGCTTCATATTGGGTAAGTAAAATAGTCAATAAGAGCTAAGTGTATGCCAAGCCTTGATTTTGCACAATTACCCATCGTAGAGTGAATAAAAAAGCGGGGGATGCCCCGCTTTCTTTTAAGACTTTATTACAGTGAGTAGTACATATCAAATTCAACTGGGTGCGTCGTCATACGCATACGCTGAACTTCTTGCATCTTCAATTCAATGTAAGCATCAATCATACTGTCACTGAATACGCCGCCACGTGTCAAGAATTCGCGATCTTTATTCAATGCATCCAAAGCTTCTTCTAAGGATGCGCACACTGTTGGGATCAATGCATCTTCTTCTGGTGGCAAATGGTACAAATCTTTCGATGCTGCTTCACCTGGGTGAATCTTGTTTTGCACGCCATCCAAGCCAGCCATCATCAATGCAGAGAAGCACAAGTATGGATTCGCCAATGGATCTGGGAAACGCGCTTCAACACGACGTGCTTTTGGATTCGCCACGTATGGGATACGGATAGAAGCTGAACGATTTTTCGCAGAGTAAGCCAATTTAACTGGCGCTTCGTAACCTGGCACCAAACGTTTGTAGGAGTTTGTACCTGGATTGGTGATCGCATTCAATGCTTTCGCATGTTTGATGATACCGCCGATGTAGTACAGCGCGAAATCAGACAAGCCAGCATAGCCGTCGCCAGCAAACAGGTTTTTACCATCTTTCCAGATGGATTGATGCACGTGCATACCGGAACCATTGTCACCAACGATAGGCTTAGGCATGAAAGTCGCTGTTTTACCGTAAGTGTGCGCTACATTCCATACAACGTATTTCAAGTTTTGCGTCCAGTCAGCGCGTTCTACCAAGGTAGAGAATTTCGTGCCGATTTCGTTTTGACCAGCGCCAGCAACTTCATGGTGATGCACTTCGACTGGAATACCCAGAGATTCCAAGATCAAGCACATTTCAGAGCGCATATCTTGGAAGCTATCAACTGGTGGAACTGGGAAGTAACCGCCTTTAACTGTAGGGCGGTGGCCAGGATTGCCGCCTTCCATTTCTTTACCTGTTGTCCAAGATGCTTCATCAGAATCAATCTTCACGAAGCAACCAGACATATCCACTTTCCAACGTACACTATCAAAAATGAAGAATTCTGGTTCAGGTCCGAAGTAAGCTGTGTCACCGATCCCTGAAGATTTCAAATAGGCTTCAGCACGTTTTGCGATAGAACGTGGATCGCGGTCGTAACCCTTACCATCCGCTGGTTCGATCACGTCACATTGCATGAACAAAGTAGTTTCTTCCATGAATGGATCGATATTGGCTGTATTTGGATCTGGCATCAACAACATGTCAGACGCTTCGATACCTTTCCAACCAGCGATAGATGAACCGTCAAATGCATGACCAGACTCGAATTTATCGATATCGAAGTGAGAAATAGGCACAGTTACGTGCTGCTCTTTACCGCGTGTATCTGCAAAACGGAAATCAACAAATTTGACTTCGTTGTCTTTCGCCATTTTCAACACGTCTGCTGGGGTCATTGCCATTTGAAACTCCTTCTATCGCTCAAAAATAAGATTAGGAACTGCTATATCAAACTAAAATACCAAATCAAAACACGCCAAGAAATGCACTATTATGTGATTTCTGTATTCTCAACACGATGAGTGAAAGTATTTTTTGCACCATCACCATGCATAAAGATTGGAGAACATGTCGAGGATGTTAGCAGAAAGCGTGCCATGTACAAGTCAAACTTGATAATTCAACTGCTTGAATTAAGTCTTTGTTTTACAAAGAAAAATTTAGGCTACTTTCTTTGAGCAACTGTAGCACGAAAACAGTTCGCACCAAAATAGTGCACACAATCTAATTTGCACCTTTTTGGCACAAAACTTGCGCCCCGAT
>ARYC01004897.1:0-35694 GCA_000711775.1 Oxytricha trifallax
GAATCAGAGGTGTTTGTTCTAGAAATAAATATCAGGAAGCAGAGAGCAGAGATGGGTATTTAAACGCTAATCGAAGATGTTGAGGAGTTAAAAGAACAGCTTATAGTAGAAAAGATTAAAGCAATATAATGTGATGAATGCTAAAATTTCTTCTCAACTGATTCTAGCTTGAAGAGGCACATCAAAGAAATACACTCTGGTAGAGCTAAGATCTATTTCAAGCATGATAAAGTCGATGGGAGATATTAATGCACAACTTGTATGAAGTCCTACACCCATTCAGCAAAAGTGAAGAAACATATGCAAAAGCATTACTTAAGCGAGTTCTTGATTCAAGATAAAGAAACTTAAAAGCTTATACCTGCCAAGAGAAAATCAAATACTATTGAGTCATAAAGAGATTAACAGGAGAGACTCAAGAGATAGAGGCTGCATGAATTGATGAATAAACCGGTAGGCAACACTATATTAGCATGCTTCTAAGCCAAACTTTGAACATACCTGCATTAAATGCAATTGATATTAGCAGTTGTATTGATAACTATTTGCAATTAAGCATTCCTGCAAAACCAAAACTTATTGTAATTGATGACTATGCATACAAGGTGTATCCTTACAGCTATCTACTTAAGAATGAGCAGTACAAAAATGAGTTTGCTAACGAATACATGATTCTTAGAGAGGCTTAGAGAAGATTGCAATAACTTGCTTAAGCTAAATGGTGTCATTTTAAGCTACGGTTATATCGCATTAAGGCTTAAGAAATATGAAATTACTCTGAGATATTATCTGAATCATAACAGATACCCAGATGATTTGAATGAAATACTATCAGATATGATATAAGGTGTCAAGGAGTTGCATGAACTTGGATATGTTCATAGAGATTTGAAGCCAGAAAATGTTATGATAAACCTCTGCCCTTTAGAAGTAGTTGTTATAGATTTCAATAGAGCATTAAGATAAGAGATAGTAGCCTTAGCAAAGGTTCTTGGGACACCTGGATACTTCCCAATAAGAGATAAATGGACTAATGGCTCTGTTTAGTGGGATGTATGGGCAATCGGAGCTATTATATTAGAGAGTGATATGGAAAGTATAGCTTACTTTGGTACAAAGTAAGAAAAATAATCAATCTGTTTAGCTTAAAAGCATATTAAGTAAGAAAATGTATGCAAGGAAATAAAAAAGATAGTTGAGATGATAATAATCAGTGCTCCCTCTTATCCAAGGTAAACATTGGATGACATACTTGTGCCACTTAAGAGAGCAAGATTCCAGAGATATAACAAAGACAAGCAAATAAAATTCGTTTGAATTAAGTACACTAATACTCATTAAATATTCATTAAATTCACATAAAACCTGCGTTTTCTCTACTAACCCCAATAAGACCCCAACTATACCCTACAAATCAAAGCACTTATAAACCTCACTAAGGGGTTTTGGGGTTTTGATTTGGCTGTTTTTGCAATTTTGAATTAGGGTTAGAATTTGTTCTAAAGAGCTTACAATTATTGATGGAGATTTACTGCTTAAATTTCTTACTAGGCATTTCATGTCAATAAGTTAATTTGTATATAAATTGCTATTCATATCATTTTTATCTTTACTTTACTTCCTTTCAAGAGAGGATTTGTTTGAATTTAAAGAACTTTATCTTGATTTGTTTAATGTAAGTTAATTTTCTTTATTTTTGCCAACTTAATTTTGAATTTAAATCTTCGATGATTGACACTCGATCTAAATTTAATTACCTACTCTTTTCTTTGAATTACTAATATTGCATCTAGGTGGTAGTTGTAACAATTAGATATTCTCAATATTATAGCTTGGTTGATTGCTTTTCAATATTTAATGTAGTTAATTTTAATCTAAACTTTAGTGAGTAGTTCGAAGCTAACTTGAGCCAGCTTTTTCACTTTCAATCGATTTATTTCTTTCTAAACTTTTCAATTGAAAGTTTCTTGGGGTTATCTAAATTGGTTCTTACTAATTTTATGTGAAATACTTTTAAGAGTGATTTGAACTGGGACTAATTCTAATTTGTGTTTATTTCTAGATTTTATGTTTCTAATGGTATTTTACTAATTAATTTAATGATGAGGTATTTATGTCAGACCGTTTTAATGATTGGCTATCTCTAGAGATTGATCTTTTAATCTTTAAGAAACTTGTAGGAGTTGCTTATACAGACTAAGGAATTTTATGTTAATTTTACTAACTCAAATTTGTGTTTTAGTTTAAGAGGTTTTAAGGCTATTATGTATTTCGCATATTAACAGGAGGCTTGGTATTTTAAGTAGTTATAGAGACCAAATTTGTCTGAGAATTGTTTTAGATCAATTTAGGGAGTCTTTCCATTTTTTTTTAATTTGATAAAACTGATTCAAGATTTAAATTTAAATTTACTTAGAAAAATTTATTCTAATTAAGCTTTTAAAGTGAAAATACGAAAAGTCTGATGAATACTCTAATTATAAAGATAAGATATAATACTGTATATAGAGAAGATGTAAACTCTTTCGGTCATGCTAAATATCTATATACGGATTTGTCCTCGGGATCTCTTTCCAGATACTCTCTGTCAATTAGATGCTCTATCTTTTGCTTTATAACTTGTGGAGGAGGTTTGAACATTTGTAGAGTCTGCATAACTTCTTATACGAGATTTACATGCTCCAGTCTCTTTCTACTCTTCATTATTCTTACAATAGATGCTTCAATTGCAATAGATCTGTCCTCTTGAACGATTTCTATATATTTGATAAAAAACACATTTATAAATTACCTTTCTTAAAGACCTCTTCAAGTACTGGTGTGGGGAAAACTACTCTCTTCAATGGATTGTTGAAAGCTTCATTTATTGCTATAATTTCGTCATCCTGGAATAATGTTGACTACGACTTGCTACCTATGTTTTTTACATCTAAAACTTTAACTTTAGGCGTCATCAAACTTCTAAGATTTTTAGAGCAAGTTTCATCATCAAACTTCATGATCTCCTTGATTTCTTTATATTTGTACTCATTTTAGTTGTTGAAAAGCATCAAAATACAAAGTTGATAAGTACCAACAACAAAATCAAAGGACTTTCCAGATTATTAGAAGTGTGCTCCTATTTATGCGCTTTAAATATAAAAAAATAAAGAATTAATTAATAATAATCTTCCCATAGAGTAACACCATTTAAGTTCTCTGTGGTTGTGCTTAGAAGTATAAAATGTGTTGAAAATCTTCATACAGCTATCAATTTCTCTAGGAATTTGAATGTCAAAAGTTTTGTAAGTTGGCCAATAGCTTGTTGTCAAAATGGTTATGTTAAAGTCCATCGGGTTTTACTAAAGTTGATTATTTTATTAGCAAAATTCTTCAAACTTCTTTTGTTCATCTGTAGCGAGCATAAGATCAGTGATCATTCCTTCAAGTTTCTTTGTAAATTATGGGCCACAAGACATCTTTATGTAAGATATCATAGATTTTTCTAGCTCTATTGATTGGGACTTCTCTATGAGTAAACGCTTAGCGAGGTAACTTCTATAAACTTCTATGAAAATATCTTTGTCTATCAGGTGAGTAAATAGTTTCACAATTTTTTCAAGATACTCTTCTTGTTTAGACTCCTCAATTTTCATTCCACCTTTTCTTAGAACGATATCTGTATAAACAGCTAAAACTTCTGACATGTTTATTTTGTTAGTATCTCTATTTTTGTTAATAAATGCTTCAAATGATGTATGTCTAGATCTCTCAAAATACACGTTGTTTTAGAAGCAATTCTTGACCATATAAATATATTTATCGAGCAACTCTACTAACTTCTCTACTAGCTGAGTTGTTTTTAGCAATTCCTTCATCTTGTTATGATCTTTAACATTATCAGAAAAGTCGAACCTGTCAATTAATTACTCTCCCTATATGCATATATGATCTTTGAAAGAATTAGCTATTGGGATTAAGCTATCTGGATGATCAGCGTATAATTAATATATCAAAGTCAAATCTTCAAATTTATCGTATTGAAGTAAGTATCTCATGCCACTTTCTCTTTCAAGAAGACCTTACTGATTAGTCAGCAACATTTGAACCTTGAATTCCTTAATGAGCTTGTCCTTGATATCAAATACCAAGTATCTATCGCATCTTAGTAATTCTTCTTGGTAATATTTGTTTGCGATGTGCAAGATTTCTGAAAGACTTGCTTTTTAAAGAAGTTCCTAGCTCTACACTTGATAAAACTCTTTAGTTTAGGCCAAAATTTTCTCTTCAAGATATTTTTTGCAATTAAGAGCTTCCTAACTCAAATTATCTTGGCTTAGATATAGGTAGATTTCAATTGTTTTCTTCAATAAATCTACATCAACTAACTCTCCTTATCTTTCTCTTCTAATGTCGTTCAAAATTGCGCTTGTGATGTTTTAGATAAGTGGGGTAAATACTACTCCCTTGAATATCTTGTAACCTTAGTCAGTCAGTGGAGTTAGTGAATTGATTTGTACATAAAATCTATCGAGATACTAAAAAAAGCGCTGCATCCATCGAACCATAATCTCATGATTAATCCATCTTTGATTCAATGCTTGCAAGAGTTCATCGTTATGTAATTTTTGTAGGTCCGGCAAAACATACTAATGCAGATATTAATTGATTGAGTCTGTGTATCTTTGATATAATTACTGCTGAGTATTCTCATGCTTCAAGCAACTCAAATTATAGACTGTCCTAAAATTTTAGAGTTTAGTCAAATTTTGTTTTTAAATATTGACTGATTATTATGTAATTAAAGAAGCATACTGAAAATGAATATAAAAAACTTACGTGTAGTAATCCATATATTCCTTTTTAGTGAACATGACTTGAGAGTTTCCTGTATTAAGGTAGCTTTCTAATTTTTGAATTGCATTGATTTTTATTTTTTCCCAACCAGTGTTAATCTGGTTAGTGAAATCATTCACTGCAGCCATTATTATACTTTATGATTATAAATATAATGAAAGTTCTGGAATATTATTTTATAATTTCAAATTCAAATGAAATGCAATTAATTTTGAATAATAAAATAAATTGATATTCTTTGAAATCGTAAATCCGACGAAAATTTAAACTGACAAAATTATTAGTTGTAATTAAATTTAAAGGGAATTAAGAATAAAATGGACTAAATTTTGGACAATTTATATTTAGGCGACCTTATGGCAGCACATAGTAAGGACATTCTTTAAAAAGTTGGGATTACACATATTTTAACAGTTGCAAAAGATCACCCTCCAAAATTTCCTTCAACTTTTACCTATAAAGTAGTGAAAGTTTTAGACTTACCTTCTACAAACCTGAAGTAAAGATTCATGCAATGCATTTAATTCATAAAAGGAGCCGTCGAAAATTAAAACGGTAAGGTTTTTGTTCATTGCTATGCTGGAGTATCAAGAAGTGCGACCATAGTAATAGCTTATTTGATGTGTGAGCATGGACTTTCCTTTTCAGCAGCGATTAAATTAGTTAAAAGCAAAAGACCGTTTATTAATCCAAATGATGGCTTCAGAAAATAGTTGTTATTATTTGAGAAGGAACTTAAAACTCAAAGTTAATAACAAGCAAAAGATTAACAAAAGGAATAAAATAGTATGGCTGTAGTTAATGGTGTACAAATCAAAGCGCCATTAAGTGAGTAGCCACAAGCAATTGGGCAATCTAAACCTATATTATATGCTAACTAGACACTTGGTAACTAGCTGTACCTAGCTCCCAATAAACTGCAACTTTCTAAATTAATACAGTAAAGTTTGGGAATTACTTCTCACTTTAAAACGGCCACAACTCCAGGTTAGGCTCTCATAAAATAAGCAATGATTGGGAACTCATACTCTAATATAAAAAATAAAATTAATACAACTGCTGCAAATTCTTAATTTTTCACTAACAGAACGAACATTCCATAAACTCATATACTTACACAGGTTTAGTAAGATTTTGAGAAAGTTTAAAAATCTCAATCAAGTAACCGACTTTAAACCTAAAAGAAGCTTATGACTGCTAATTTGGCATAAAGATAAGTATAGCAAAATAACATGCAATTTAAAAGTGATCCATTAGATATTGATTTCCTAAAATAACGAGGGAAATCTTTGATTTTAAGTAAAACTAAATTACCCTTTTTACCTAATAATAATGAGATAGAAAATAGTATATAATACAAAAGCTAACCATCTAAATCTCTCTTTAAAAATTAGAATATCAAGAATAATTAGGAAGGAGTCGATGTGTTAAGTATGGGATTAGGAGTTAGTAAAACTTTTAATCACTTGAAATTGAATCCATTATAAGAAAGAAAACATTCACAAATCATTGGATAAGCAGTATAAGATAGTAGATTTGGGTTGCCTTTGAATGTTAAACATAGATAGAATTATTGAGAATGATACGTTGTTATAAATAATCGTATAAATTAATATTATCAAGTTTTTTTATTGATTCCTTTACTAAAATTATTAATTGATATTTAAATATTTTCACATAAACTCAAATTACTCATAATTATTGCCGTAAAATTTTAACTCTTTCTCAAGTTTATCTATTTTAACTGCTAATTTATTGTGGTGGATTATTTATAATTTTGAATTGTAATATAAAAACAAAACAAACTTATTGAATTTTGAGAAATTTAATAATAGTTTTTAAAAATTACACCCATTATTTAGCTTTTACTTTATGTCCTAATTCTTAATGTCTTTCAAAAAGATATTCTTTCATAATATTCAGTACATCAACTTATTGCTTATAAAATTAGTATTTTATGTCTTATCTTGTCACCCTACAATTTTATACATTTTCTTGCATTTAATTGATTAATGAGTCATTAACTTTTTGTGTGCTTTTGCAAGGAGATTACTATTCTTAAAGAGTTTAATACAAAGTATTATTGTTCCTCTTTGATAATGAGAAAGAATAGCGAAGTGAATTATTTCTTGTAGATATATTATTTTTCATTTACTTAGGTGTAAACTATAAGGAATTGTCGAAATTAGAAGGCTTTTGTGATTATTAATCTTATCCAGATTAATCTGTAGCAAGTTCAGCTGGCTAGTTTTAGTTTTGTAATATCTTAAGATATTTCTTTTATCTAAAGAACTTGTCAAAAGCTGGTGACACCTCAAATTTAGTGATATTATTCTTAGATGAATCTATTTTTTCATATAATGTATCAATTTACAATTTTCTAAGTCTTCTTTGCTAAATATTCACTGATTAAGATCTCTATTAAGGTTTTTTATTTGTCTATACTATTTCTGGGGATATAGCAAATGCCTAGTTTATATAAATTTAAGAAATTTTATTTTCTGGTTCCTAATATTTAGGAATTTACAATCGTATTCTTGGAATTTTCTAGGTAACAACTGAAGCTTGATTATATTTTATCGATTTATCTAGAAACTTTAAATCTTAAGGCAGGAAAAAGTTCTTTGCTTCGATAGATTTTGCTGTTTTAACTGATGAAAAGGTTTTATGATTAAGTTTTTTGTAAATTTCACTAAATGATATCTCTAATTCAGTATTTTTATCTGCGCTCATTTGGTTAATTAAAGTTGATATATTAATTATTTACTATGATTTATCAGTAGATGGCTCAATCTACTTAATCTTTTTGATTTTTACTTTATCAAAAAACTTAGTTTAAACTGCTTGTTATTCTTATAAGGCAAGTAATTGCATTGAAATTTTAACCTTATTTTAGTTGCAATTGTTTTATCTCGAAAAGTCTAAATATTTTTGCTAAGGGGTGCTGTCATTAGTGCTAACCTAAGCCAATGTACCATTAATCGATTAACTTCTTTATTCGCTTTGATCTTTTTTAAACTATTATTCTATAACTGACTTTCTTATTTTATTCATAGAGTAGTGTCAGAAATGCTTAATAGTTCGAGTTGACTATGGAATCTAAGAACTTTATAAACTTCTTTAAGTAGTAAGGGGTTTTGGGGTAAAGCAATTATTAAAATCAAGAGAATCCATTTATCTTCTCATGTTTAATTAGTAAGTCTCATCAGACATGATTGCTTTTTTTATTTTTTAAAACTAAATTTTAATTTTATTCTATATTTACCTCAATCTAATTTGTAATTTGTAATACAGAACAATCAGTAGTCTGTGTTTTTGGAAATTTATAAAAAGTTAAAAATCAACTGTTAAATTATAAATTAAAAATGCTAAAATCTCAAACAGCAAGTATATCATCAATCAGAACAATAAATTCTTTGTAAAACGTTCAATCTTTTCAAAATCTAAAGGTAATGCCTCTAAGAGTCCGTGAGAAAAAATTGAAAAAAGTTTTTCTGAGCCCTACTTCTAGTCAATGTCTATCACCATGTCAATCTACTTAAATGTTCTCGAAATAAAACATTAATGTGAGATAAAATTCTGGAGTTAGAAGTCCAAAAAATTATGAGAAAGTCACATAGTCAAAAATAAATTAGCAATAGAAATAGAAAGTTATGTCAAAAATTGAGAAAGAAATGCTTGAAGAAATTAAAAGAAATGTATAAGTAAGCAGAAAAGCCGCATTGGAAATTAATAAGCTAAAGAAAAGCATAAAGCAACAGTCTTAATAATTAAAAACTAAGGAGGAGGAAATTGAGAGAAGGGAGTAGTAATATAAGCTTGAAAGAGTCAAGGGACAATAAAGAGTATTAAGTTTAATGATTTCATAAAATAATTTATTAATTAGTTATTTATGTATTTTTACAGGATTAAACAGCATTATCCAACTGTAGTAAAAGTAGGGAACGAGTAAATAGTTAATCAAGAAGCATCAACAATCGTTCTAATTCTCGGGGGTAAAGTTATAAAGATGCTTCACACAATAATTCAAGAGTAAGATTTGCAGACTAACATCAGTTTGATGATGGAATTTAATCCAGATCAAAATCTAGAGATCAAAGCTACTATAGCGAGAGAAGTCTTAGAAGCTAGAATAGCAGCAGATATTTAGAGCATACCGTTTCTAGTGCTTTTTTTATGATATTTAATACAAAATTTGCTTAAAAGAAGAAGAATCTTCAAAGACTGGGCTAGCAAGCAATCAATATCACCAATAACCTAAAGGATCAGCAAGTTAAAATTAACTCGCCCATATAAACCAATTTAAACAAAAGATTGTTCTCCCCTCAACCTAAAAAGAGATCATCCTCTAAAAATAAGAAAGAACTTTCAAGGCAAATAATAACTGATTCTTATTAATCTTAGCATCCTGTTCTCTCTCCAAATTCCTCTAAGCTAACATTAATGAAAAACAGCCTTTAACAATCACTTGCTTTCATTAGATCCTAGGGAGCTCAAGTAAAAAATGAAATTAAAAAGTCCTATTAAAATTAAGCTTAGGCTTCACAATTCAGTGATAGCTAATTCAAGAAATAGTTTAATGGGTTTAGTCCTGTTCTGCAAAAATCTATGGAATTATCAAATCAAAACAAGTAGGCAATGAGTTAAATGTTCAGTTAAAAAAATTTGTTTTCACCAACTTCAAGCTCAAAGAATTTCTAGAGAAATTTAGATCTTATAGACTTATAGTCGAACAATCAAACAAATGTATAGATGATAAATTTAATCATCTTTTACTATTTTTTATTGAATGAAAGTCTGTACCAAACATGCGACAGCTAAAAAGTGCATAAAGATCTAAAAAGCATTATGAAAACTCACAGTGAATTAGACAAACTTAGGCTAATTAAAAAGTAAACCTAAGCGACTGGCTCTTCATCACATTTGTTTTCTATCAGCAACAAGAATTTTCAATCGAAATCCAAGAGATAATTTATGAATTTTATTTGTGAATCTAGCGATAGTGAAGAATCAACTAACAGCGATATTAACTCTAATTATATATGATTTTATTAACGAAGCTTATAAAATTTCTGTAAATTTTCATATTTTGGATGAAAGTTTCATATTAAATAAACAATTTTATAAAAAGAATAAAATCAGAAAAATAGTCTTTAAAAGAAATATGCAAAGCCATTCAATGCATCAATCCCCTTCGAATAAAAAAATAAACGAAAGTTAATTCACTATTAATTAAGACAATAATCGAATACCCTATTCAGAAGAAGACATGCGCTTATCGAAATTATGATTCTTAATAAATAAAAGGTTGCCTAGAATATAACAAATGACACAGGAGGCTGATTCTTAAAACGATAAAATTCTCATTAAAATGAACAGCAAATAAAAATTTAGATCACTTAAAAATTCTCGGGATAGATCAATTAAAATTGGAGATAAAGTTTTCAAGGATAGGTACGACGACTATGGTTAAGATTTCATAGATTAAACTAGAAATATATCTAGAAAGAAATTGTATTTAAATGGGAGTTAAAAGAAGCTTAGCTTTGATTAGCAGTAAATCGAGGAAATAAGATAAACATAGATCGAAGAATACACTAATAATCTTTTCCAATTAGCCCCATTCAATCGGAAAAATTTAGATCAATTAATTCCTGATTAATAATAAAGTCATAGGAAAAGTCGTGCTTCAAAGAAAAGATATGACGGGATAGATAATGAGAAATCGCTCAATAGAGATTCATCACAGAAAAGCTCACTTTAATAGTATTACAATCCCACAAGTCCTGGTGATTATAATTTACCAAACTTAATTGGGAGAGAAACATAAAGTAAATCCAAAGCTCCAGCTTATAGTTTCGGGTCGAAATACTCAATTAAATAAGTTATTAGTTCATAACATAAGTAAGATCTTGTTGGTTCTGACTCACCTGGAGTTAAAATAAAAATTAAGAAATTGTATTTTTAATTATAGAATTAAGGAAAAGTAATAGAAATTAAATCTATATATTTTGTTTGTCAAAATCTAGTTTAAGATATTTATAATAAGAATTAATGGTTTTGAGTGGGATATTATAAAAACTTGGTGGGGTAATAGTTTCTTCTTTCTAAATAAAATTATTATACTTTTTTAATTACAATTTTTATACGATCATACACGAAAGAGATTAAAAAAAATATTCATATTAAATAAAATTATCGCCAAAATAAAGTTTAAATATATTAAAATTCATTTATTTATTAGGTATACAGAAAAATTCAGCTTTCAAAAAACTCTGATAAATTGATTGTAGAAAAATCTCAAAGAGATCATTTAAACAAAAGTGATTTATAGTTTGGCACTTCTCCTAGATTTTTTGAATTTCAAAACTAGCTAATGCTTAAAAAGAAACTCCCCCTTTAATATGAAGAAGAAGATTAAAATTCAATAAACAAGAAAACCAATCAATCTTAATTAAAGAGTATTCTTAACGATAAGGATTTAGTCATTAACTAAGATAAACGAATGCCCTACGGGTTGAAAGATTAGAAGAAATTCGATAGCCCTGGACCGGGTTCATATTAAACTTTCTAATCAAGTTTACCTATTTCTAAGAATGGTTCACAAAGGAGCTTGGAAATCGTAAAATCGTTGAGGCAACAACAAGAGCGATTTGAAATTACCAAAAAGACATTCCATAGAGAATGGAAAACTGATTAAATCGGGCAAGAGTCTAAGGGTCCTGGGTATTATGATTTTGAAATATAGAATTTAAAAGCAGTGAAAGCTTATAAAATACCTAATCAAGATAGGGGGCTTTTGAAAACAAATAGAAATTTCATGCGCAAGTGTAATTTACAGGTTTTTTTTATTTATTTTTTAATAAATAAATTTCTCAAATTATGATTCTAACTGGATTGATTTTAATAAAAACACATATGGCTGTTTTATCTCTTTGAATATTGACAATTTATTTGAGTTTGTAATCTTACTATTCTGGTAAACTTTAGTAATTCAATATCCTAACAGTTATTCTCAAAGTTTAAGACTAAAATGTAAGTAAAAGTATTTATTCTATCTAAAAAAAGTATTTACTATTCTGGTATAAAAAATCTAATACTTTACAATAATGCAAAAAAATAATATCTTATTCATATGTTTTAAGGAATTATTTCTTCACTAAAATAATGCTATTTTTACTTTATAATGTCTATATTATTGATAAATCTTCCTATCCATAAATTTCTCTCCAAGTCCTGCTTCATATGAGACAACTTACAATTAACAAATTTAAACTTTCAAATAAGGTGAAATATAATAAAACAATATAATGAATAGCCATAGTCTGTATACATATTATAATTATTATAGGTAAATTTTCTAATAAAAAAAAATATATTGTATGAGAAAACACTAAAATTATCAAACTTTTATTAACTTAATGTTACTTTCTAAATAATATATAACTATATACAGATAATATATAACTATATACAGATCGAGAGCATGTTCTAAAACCCAAAATAAAGGGAGGTTTACAAGCCAAAGCACAAAGAAATATACAGATAATAAAATATCAAAGCTAAAATACTAGGCTTTTCCAGACTAACTTTAATTTATGAGTAACATTAATATGCATTAAAGTAGAAATTTAACTTATATTTTTATTATATTTAGATAATTTATTTAATTTAATCAAACTTTCAGGGTTTTAATCTCCAAATCTAAAATATCTGCTTTTGACAATAGCGAATAGGGATATTTATCTTTTCTCTTCAAATATCGCCCACTTATTTTGTACTCATCATCGAATGTAGTTTTTCGAAGTTCGATATTTATATCGTTGAGATCCTGCTTAAAAAATTGAACTTATTTCTCTGGAATTTACGACTCAATTTTATTAATCTATAGAAAAGTTAAAGATAATGTAAGAATTACTATAATATTTTGTATTAGGTCAGTCTTTTCATTGATTTATTGTTTCTATTTCTGCAACAACGAAAAGAATTGTTTTCATATTAACCAATAGTTAAATTTCATTAAAACTAAAATAATTGTGTAAATATATAAAACCCCATTTGTCCATTAAGAACAAAGATTAGGAGATAAGAACAATTAAATTAAAATATAATTATAATTAGCTGAAATTGATTTAATTAGGCTAAAAACAAATTACTCACCCTAATTAGTTTATTTTATAATGACAATTAATCGAGCTAATGGTTTTAATAATTAGGCCAAACATTATTAATTTCAGCTAATTATAATTATATTTTAATTTAATTGTTCTTATCTCCTAATTTTTGTTCTTAATTGACTAAGGAGTTTTTATTAAAATTTTTGCAACTTCTGAAACTTCTTCAAAAATTCTTAATGAACAGGATCCTCCTCCCCACCTCTAGTATTTTTATTTAGATTTTTGCTATCACTGCCCCATTTCTACAAACTATCTCCATAAAATACCTACTATCTAAATCGCTTTTAAGGAGAACTCAGTCTTTCAGTAACTCTCTGAATAATATCTAGCTTGGTCTCTTTGAGCAAGGGAGACATAAATTTATTAGTTAAATCTTTTGAGGAAATTTATTGAGTTTGCTTCCTTTTTGGGGATTTAGAGGATTTTTAAGATTGGAAAGTCTTTCGTTTTGTGAAGAAACCATCTGCAAATGCGCTTGATTATTTCAAGGTTTATTCATGATAATAATAAATTAAAAAGAATAATTTGTGAAAAAGTTAAATCAATATTCTTTATTCATCAACAACGGATATCCTTTAAACTTTAGATTATTTTTTGCTGGTAGTAGAGAAACCAAAATCTAAGCTCTATCTTACAGAGCTCAATTAACTCTACCTATTTATAAATTATTTTAGTTTATCAAAGTTTAGTTATTTATCTTATACAATATTAATGAATTGCTTATTCCATATTTTAAACCTATTCAATATATCCCTAGGGCTTCCAACTGCACTTTAATAATTCCTCTCGTTTTCATTATCAGACGACAATGTATAAAGTGTGCTCATTATTGCATCCCCATTTTAATCGTAATTTTTGTGTTCTCTCCTTGTACGCCTTCGCATCAAGCTACTTTCTATTTTTTATTTTAAATCTAAACTCTCCCTCGATCTGTAAAATTTATTGTAAGATTGAAGTTTTCTTGAGGTTTGAGCAAGCATCTAAAATAATAGCTAGATTAATAATTTGTACTGAAAAAATATGAATGGGAAATAAGTTCAAGATATGGTTTCTATTCTTTCTTGAATATGAACTCAAGAAAATCCTTCTCAATAAAGTATGATTATTAAAGAATGATAACTTACATTTTACTTCTATTTTTCATGTTAAATTTTCTTTTATTTTTCTCTTAATTCATGTTTCTCACATTTTTCCTAAAATCAGAATTATTTTTTACACGAATATATAAATCTTACTTAAAAATTCTATAATTAGCTTATTAAATGCTTTTGATCTCTATTGTAAAATTTACTTGAAAAAAAATAATATTTTTATATCATTTTATATTTAAAAATAAATTTTATTTAATTTACAATAATTACAATTTCCTATTTTTGCATTGAAAGTTACAAGTCTTTTAATAAAACATATTTTTAATCATCATTAGTATTTAATAAACTCAAAATTAATAAAATTTGTTTAATTTAAACACTTACAATAAATTTTTACAATAAACTATATATTTTTAGAAGAGTTGTTTTAATTTTATATTAGTAAACTCTATTTATTTATAACTTGATATTATAAATTTATATTCTAATCATTAAGGATTTCTCATTCTTTTTATAATTGTTATAATTTTCTCTGATTTTCTTTTTATTATAATAACTTGTAAGTTCAAATGAGATCTTTATTTTATTGAAGATCTGGAGGTAGTTGTTGTAGCTTTTGTAGGAAGTCTATCATTAATAAATAAATAATATAAAATTAAATGATAAGGAAATTTAATATAATAAATTGGAAGATCCTTTAATATAACAACAAAAATTTATAATTATTTTTTTAAAAAAAGCTTAAAAATTTATTTTTATAAAAAATGACTATATTTTAATAAGCATTAAGGAGTAATATTTTATAAATAGTTCGGCTTTTTTAGTTTCAAATATTATTTTTAATTAAATTATACAATTTTTAACTTTAAATCGCAGGATGGATGACCCCAAATTTATCATGATTCAAGGAAATCTATATTAAATCTTATTTATAAATTATAATATATCAATTTTATTTTATTTTATTCATAAAAATAATAATATCCTATGTTATAAACCTCATATAAGTTTTGAAAATGAAATAATCTAATTTATTGCCTATAACCTATATTAATAGCATAATTTTATGTTTATTTTAAGCAAGATGATATTTTAAATAATTATAGTAATATTGTAAGAAAATTTGAAAATCTAAAAATATACTCATTAGGAATTTTCGATTTTGAATAAACGATGATTAGAATAATTTGATTTAACATAACTCAAAAATCAATTTATTTTTTAATTTCTAAATAATTATATTAAAGATTTTAAAATTTTTCAATTTATTTTTTATTTTCATATAATAGAAAATAGTAATGGGACTGTGTTGCTCTGCATAAAATTCTCACGCTGATTGGTAAAATTAACAGCCTGGAGAAATGGACATAAATATTGATGTAATTGAACTAGCCAGGCAACACCCAGAACGATGGGAACTCACAGAGTTAAAAAATGATGAAGTTATATATTTCCATGATCATTCATTAAAAATACTCGAAATCTATGTAAATTTATATTAAAACGGATTTTAAATGGATATTTGTACTTCAAAATAAGACATTTACTGAGGCTTTAAGTATGTTTTGCCGAAATTTAAAAGCTTTATATAATTCACTAGAAAAGATAGAATAAAATTAGAGAATAGGATGGATATGTGATGGTGGAAAGCCACCCTTCAGCAAATGTTTCAGCGGCATTACAGATTTCCATTAATCAGATAAATTGGGCATTTAGGGATGGGTATGCTGGCAATCAAAACCCCAAAACCCCTTAATGAGGTTTATAAGTGCTTTGATTTGTAGGGAATTTGTTCGGGGTTGGGGTTATTAATAGGTTTTAATGTGAAATTTATAGTAAATGTATTTAATTTAATCACTCAAAATGCACTTTTGGATCATGTGGTAGAGGTCTGAAGTTTATCTTACTTAACCACAACTCTATCTGCTCTATTGATATGTCTGATCTTGAGTTTGGTTTTATTATTATTGACTCTGCCATTTGTTTCATTGATTGAGATACTCTTGTTTTGTCAATAAATTGCTTTATTCTTTGTTTGGCATCCCTCTCGCACCTTGTAGAGTAGTATTCATTGCGCGGCATATCGCTCTCTATGATTATTGCTGCCATAGCCCACACATCCCATTGAAAGTCACCATCTCTCCAGTCTTCTCTTTCTGGATAATAGCCTGGAGTTCCCATAACACTTCCAAGCCTTGATACTTCCACTCTTAATGCTCTGTTGAAATCAATAATTGTTACTGTCACGGGTGAAAAGTTCAACATTATATTCTCAGGCTTGAGATCCCTGTGAACAAAGCCTAACTTATGAAGTTCTTTGATACCTTGAATAGCTTAGGTTGCTATTAATGCAAGCTATCTATGATTTCTTTGATCAGATATGAAATCTCTGAGTGTCATTTCAAAGAGTGGTAGTCTGAAAGCCACATGATCTTTGGCTAGGAGAACAGCATCTAGCTTTATTAAGTATTTGCACTCTTTAAACTTAGCCTGATTGAGTACTTAATACTCATTAGTAAACTCCATTTAATATTTATCATCACTAAGGAGATAGTTGAAAGGATATACCTTGTAACCATACTGATGATCCTTAATAACTTTCTTGTCATAGGAGTCCTCTAGAATTAGGTAGCTTTAGAGAGAAGTATCTAAATCAATCTATGCTAGTACTGGAATTTTCTTGTATTATATCTTAATCATGATTTTAGTGACCTCTGATGCTAAGAGGTTGCGTGCAATCCTCACATACTCTGATTCGCTTGCTTGTTAAAGCTCAGCAGCTTAAAGAGGTTCCCTTGCTTTTCTTTTGTTGAGCAACTTCAGTTGAGTGTCTTAATCTTCAACTTCTATCTCTTTTTTGTGGGCTTTTAAAAGATGCTTCTTTAAATCTCTTGTATGAGAGTACTGCTTATGGCACTCAAAGCAATCATACTTTCCATCAACTTTGTCATGCTTTAAGTAAACAGTAGGCTTAGCTTCCTTATGGACCTTCATATGCCTGTACCAGCTAGATTTATGAGTGAAGTCTCTTTCACACTTCTCACAAAAATATACTTCAACTTCCTCTGCTTACATAGAAACTTCATTTCTAACTTTCTCCTCCTCTCTGTCTCCGACACACTTGTTTGCCATTAATTTTCTATTATTAATTTCTATTTTAATAACAGAGACCTCAAGTGATAGCTCTGGTTGTTCTTTAAGTGAGTTCATCTCACAGCTATCACACTTTTTATTGCTGCCAAAGGTAAGTCTCATTTAGTTTGATGGAAGTGCTGTTGTTTTTCTTAAAATGTTAGCGCTCATATTTAAATTTGAATTTAAAATTATAAAACTGCCTCTATAACTGAGAGCTAATATGAGAGCTTTGCAAGTCTACAAGTTTCAAGGGAGGTTCTTGGAGTACTAGAGAAGAAATATGAGTGTTAAGAGAAGATCCAGCTCTAAATATGGGTGAGGAAGTAACCATTTTTACTTTCAATAATAAGTTGATTATAGTACGTACCGATTTAGGAGGTGCACCTAATTAAGTACGTACTGCTTTAGGAGGTATTTTGTGATTTTATGATTAAAATTAGGGTGCTCCTAATTAAGTACTAGCTTTAATTAATGCTCCTAATAAAGTACTAGCATTTTAGGAGCTGCTCCTAATTAAGTACGTACCAATTTAAATTTAAAAATATGGAACTATAACAGTAGAAATTGGTATCAATCTCTCAAGTTTGAAACCAGTTCTCAAAACCTTCTCCATATCCTTCTTAGAGGTTGACCTCCTATAGGATGCCCATATTTAATAGTAAGTCTTACAGAGGTATATAATTGAAATCAATAAACTTAAATTTGAATATCATTTCTTAGATCTGTAAACAAGATGGAGTCAATGAATGATGCAATGAAAAAAGTGCAAGCACAAGAATTGATTCAAAGATTTAGAGGCAAGGAGGATTTGCATCGCTACCTGGTGCAGCAAGGTAATGAACTCATAGTAACTAATCTTGACTATCTAGTTGGTTTGTTCCAGCCAACGATGGAAGGTACTAAAATTTCATTTCTAAGAGCAATACTCTGCGAAGAGAAGAAAGCTTTGAAAACTTAAGATGTAAAGCTTGCAGAGATTCCAAACTATCCAGAGATTTCAGTGACTAACTTATATGATGATGCTATGAACGACCCAGAGGTTTCGCAGTACTCCCACTAAGAAGCAGTTGTCAAACAAACTACCTGAAAGAAACTATTTCTTTGGCATACTTGCAACAATTAAAGGTGATTACTTGAAAGAAATTATCAAGAATCTCATAAGAAGAGGTACAGCATATCATCAGAAGATAAGGAAAAGCAAGGGATCAAGATAAGTGAGAGCTGGCTATCAGAGCTGCAGAAGCACCCTTATATTTCTAGTAAGATTTGTAGCTTAACTCTTTAGAAAAATCTGGAACTGGCATCTTCTTGATGAAGGAATAGAGCAAAATTCACAGAGAGCGAAAGTCGAAGACAAAGTATGAAGTTAGCAAGAGACTCTATTCAAATATTTAACCTCCAGAGTAAATGAACATAGATGCTGGAGCTGGCAGCAAGAGAAGAAACTTAGGAGGAGGGAAGCAAGAAGTAGAAGAAAAGAAAGAGAAGCCAGCTCCCTCTAAAGATTTTTAAATGTGACTTATATATTCATTAACTTAACTACAAAACTTATTTATATACATTCACTCTCCCTTCTTTAGCACACTTTTAAGCCAATAAAATATCTACTCTCTTCGCTGAGCTTTTAATAAAGTCTACTGTATCGATAGGTAGGTCATGCATCAAGTGGTAGAGCAGCAGTTTCTTGTAATGGCTTAATATACCCCAATAGAACTCAATTCCATTAAACTATGGACTGTAAGGTACGTTGAACACTGGCGTTATTCTAAGTTGTTCATAACTCTTCCTTGTTCTTTAGTCTTATGAACAGAAAGATTATCAACAAACAGTATAATCTCTTATTCAGGGTATTTCCCACAGCTGCTCTAAGAACTTAATATACTGATCTGTCTTAATAGAGCGAGGATGAATAAGATAAGTTTCTAAACCAGCATCCTCGCTAATACCTCCAAGAATTGCCATTGTTTATACCTTGACTTTCTAGTCATACACTTCTATGTTGCTATGTCTCTTATACCAAGACTTCTAGATGAAAGTGTTGAATGTAAACACAGCCTCATCAGCATAAATAAACTTAATATTATTCTATTAGGCTCTCTGCATTTAATTATAAATATAATTTAAGTTGTTGTTGTAAAATGGCAGAGTGAAATCAATTACTCTCTTGATACGATTAACACCTTTGTAAGAGATACCATTTCGTTTATAGATGTTGGCTATAGACTAAGCAGAGATCTTCAACTCAGGGAACTGGCGATGAAACATAGTAGCTCGTTAGTCGAGAGAGAAGTGAGCCCAATACTTCAAAGTTTTTTCATTAATAAGATAGTCAATATGCTTCTATTGAAACTTTGACTTCCTCTAAGGCATAGAATTCAGCTATTATTGCTTAAGTTATACTGCTATAAGGCAGTAGGAGCGAACAGTTGAAGGACTTCGCTTTAAGAGCAGTGCAATTGACTTATAATTAAGTACTGGTTTGACTTACTCACTGTATAAATCACATCCAAATCGCAGTTTAAACACTAAATCTATATACTCCTCATCATAAATAGACCCCAAAAGCTTGCTATTTTTGTCTCGCATTTAATTAATAGCCCCAACCCCTAACAAATTTCCTACAAATCAAAGCACTTATAAACCTCATTAAGGGGTTTTGGGGTTTTGAATGCAATTGGGATTTTTGTGAAAAATGCATAAAGGCAGCACACTATATAAATAAAGTGCAATAGTAAAGGGCTAAAATACCATATAGTGCTAAAAATATGAGAGGTGGAAAAATTAACTCATTTTATGAAGTCAAAGATAATATTTATCCAATAGATTAGATAGTATTTTAGTTTGAATCATTATTCTTTCAAACACTATAGATTTAAATTTAAATATTGCAATACATAGAATAGTTAGCAAGGGACACGTTGAATGATCATAAAAACTTCTTAATAAAGCTATATTAGTAAAGTTAAGACTGAATAAAATAAATAAACTTGATCGCTCCAAATTTAGAGAAAAAAAAACTAATTCACTTTCTTTTTAAATTTTCATATCTAACTGTTCCAACCGAGACCCCCCCCCCCTCCCAGGCCTAAAACGAGACCCCCCCTCCTACCATAAATAAACCCCCCCTCACCCCTACAATATCCCTATTCATATGAAAATTTTGATTCTCCTTGTTTAAATCATTTTCCTTCTTGACATCTTGATCTCATAATATTTTTAAACATCAAATATATCATTTTTTTAAAAAAATCAAATGCTGCTCTTATAATAAATTTCATATTTAACAACTTTCACTACGTCCTTCAACTTTTCATGTTTATGCTCCCATAGGAATTTAATTGAAAATATATTTCCATTTGACTCGATAATAATATAATAAAAAATAATGAGCAAACAAACTCATACAACTATATTTTTTTAAAAAGTTGTAATCACTTTAATAGTCTGTAATCGAAATATAATTTATTTTTATAATTAGTTCTTTCCAATTTTTCTACAATTATTACTATTAAAATTTTTATAGAAACTAAAATTTAAGGAAACATTGGTATGAAAGAATATTAAAGTAAAGCCTATTTTATATTTTATAATTAATAAGTTTGTAAAGGGGCTACTTTTAATATTAATATCTTCTTGATTTATTTAAAGATAGTTAAAATGAATTTAATTATAAATATAAAATAGGCTTTACTTTAATATTCTTTCATACCAATGTTTCCTTAAATTTTAGTTTCTATAAAAATGTTAATAGTAATAATTGTAGAAAAATTGGAAAGAACTAATTATAAAAATAAATTATATTTCGATTACAGACTATTAAAGTGATTACAACTTTTTAGAAAAATATAGTTGTATGAGTTTGTTTGCTCATTATTTTTTATTATATTATTATCGAGTCAAATGGAAATATATTTTCAATTAAATTCCTATGGGAGCATAAACATGAAAAGTTGAAGGACGTAGTGAAAGTTGTTAAATATGAAATTTATTATAAGAGCAGCATTTGATTTTTTTAAAAAAATGATATATTTGATGTTTAAAAATATTATGAGATCAAGATGTCAAGAAGGAAAATGATTTAAACAAGGAGAATCAAAATTTTCATATGAATAGGGATATTGTAGGGGTGAGGGGGGGTTTATTTATGGTAGGAGGGGGGGTCTCGTTTTAGGCCTGGGAGGGAGGGGGGTCTCGGTTGGAACATCTAACTTTTAATTTAAAGATATATTTTCACTCACATTCCAATTCAATTTCAAAGAAACTACTTCAGCTCTACACTAAAAAGAAAATTATAATATTTTAGAAATACATTCCAAATTTAAATATTATTAATTAATCAATCAATTAATTAAAGGAGTTACTTTGGGCAAACCTGAACATTATGTTATAAGTTTTATAGAGATTTAAAATTTTCCAGCACTTCATTAAATTAAGGTCCTTATTCTAAAAGGATAGAAGAAAAAAGTGCGATAAACTACTTTAAGCTTGGTTTACTTAATTATAATGCCAAAAATAAAGTCAATTATCTCGCATTCAATAAAAAGTACTGCCAATAGTAAAATCAAAGTAATTTTAAATCTCCTATCAAACAAGCATCATAGTGGTTACATTTGGACAATTTAACTGTCAAAATTAATTATTGTAAATAATATAATTTCTCCACTTCGAATGTACTCCTATAATGTTAAAATCTTAAATTATTCTCCAAAGAGAACTATAGTTTTATTAATCATTAATCTAGTGGAAACAATCCAAATATCATAGTTATATCATCAATGTCATACATATGTTTACCGTTACCAGTGTTTTAGGGCATTCTAAGCCATCTACGATTTGCTTCATTTAAAATTCTTGAAACAAATTCCTTTGTGTTTAAACTCTTAGAGTTTATTTTCAGCATTTAGGCTATTTCTTATGATTCAAAAACATCCCAAATTCCATCTGAGGCAAGAAATATGGCTATTACCTGTGAATTATCTTGAGACTTTGTAGTTAGTTAGTTAGTTAGTTAGTTAATTAGTTTTTAGCATTGAAATTAATTCTGGAGATATGAAATTAATACAGTAAGATAATTCAAATATATTCAATATCAGGAACTGATAAGTTGACTTTGTAGGTATAATGTTGATATCAGGTTCTGCTATGACTCCTAAATTTTTTGCCATACTATCACCTATAGACCTTGACATCGCAAGTCCAGGCATATCAAGATATGGAGACCACACTCTGTAAGCACAGCCTTCCAAAAGTTAAGGTTCTTCATCATATTGCTGCAATAATCTATGAGGTAATTATCCAACTTTCCCTTTAAATTAGTTTTCTATACGATTTTGCTCTATTGGTAGATTAGGCTTATGATCTTCTGTCTAAAATGTAATGTTCTCTTAGGTTTAGTTTTAATTTATCAGAATGCATCTTGAATCTCCACAATTGGCAGTTACTACAAAGTCTTGGGAAACAAGAGCTACGATCAAAGTACTTCCACTCAGTTAAACATCATATTACTTTTAAGTCTCAATCTGCTTATTTATACTGTGAAATAATTTAGCTAAAAGTACTTTAATGTAAGTTTAGAAGAGTGTAATTCCGTCATTCTGAGCTTATTCTTTTTTTAGTAATTAGAAAATACTGGAGATGTTTCTATTCTTAAATTGAACCTTACACATTCTTTTATCTTCAAATTCAAAGATTTGAGTTATAATTTTCTTGATTTGCTTGGAAACTAAATGACCATTAGAACCATGCCCATCGGCTACTGCTAATAAGTAGACATTTTCCTGATCTGAGAGATTTTTCTTAAGAATGAACCTATCTTAATTTACTTTTTATTAAGAAGATGATTGCCCTTTTTAGGTTATCCAACTTAGATCTAAGAGAGGATTTTAGGCAACAGAAGGGATTAGATCTTCTTTTTTTAGCATAGGGGAGAGATTTATTGAATTTCTGACTATTTAATTGCTAACAGTATTCCCTGTAAAAGCTATGCTTTAACTTCTCTCATGACTTAGGAACTATTTCTTTTAAGTTTGACTCTTCATTCCATATTGATTTACTTATATAAAAATTCTCACTTATAAGTAGAACATATAATTCAGTTAATATTTTATGATTAAGAGTTAATTCATGATTATTCAACTATAACATATCAGCTCTTAAAGTCGACTTTCTGTCAACAGAATTAAATATCTGATTTCTTTGGCTTATAAATTTTTAATTCCCCCTAATTTAATTTCTATTCATTTTTATTCCTTCACTCTTTAAAACTTCTGAGCTATAGTAATTTTAGAGCAAATCTGGGAATTCAGAAGCTTTACTGCCACTTTTTTGCTAAGGTGTTTTGATTAAATATTCAGATGTCTGTTTTGAAACTGATTTAAAATTTCCTTGTTTTTAATTCTAGAATCTTTTCTCAAACATGCCCTTCACTTATAAACTTATAGGAACTTATGAAGTTTAGATATTTTAAAGCTTAAGTTTTTAAATCGTAAAATTTACAATAAGTTTAATTAATACATATCTTCTTTATCAGACTATTCATTGATGATTTTTCTTCCCAAACTAATATTCTCTTTGGACAGTTACTTTTAGAAAGAGTTTTGCGGGAAGTGAACATTTAACAAAGCATTTTAACTTTTGCTATTCAAATCTTTTTAATATTCATTTTAGGAATGAGATTGGAGTTTAAATTATTATCATGTGATAAAATTGTTTTTAAGTCAAAATAATAATTTAAATCAATTTAAAATAGTCAAAAATTGCTAAACAATCGCTAAAATGGAATTTGAATTATAATTATAACAAGTAAAATGTTTTTCGAATACTATTAATATTGTGACCTTAATTTATTCTATTTGCCACTCTCTCATATTTTTAAAGATAAAAATAAAAAATTTTGAATTATATTAAAATCTGTAAAAATATGGCTAGCAATTTTGGTGAAAATTAACTTTCTTAAAATTTAATCTGCTTTTAATTTTTTTCTTATCATATTAAGAGGTATTATAAAAATCTAAATTTAGTACCGGACTGCCCTTTGCTAAATGAATTTTTTTGTTTTTTGCCACAACTTGTTTGTAAATTTAAGTAATTTATTAATTACTTAATTATATAAACTTACTAAAGGTCCTCATCTGACTTTATTTTCTCGAATTCACTTTTCTTCTTCAATAATATCGAGGTTGTAACTTAAACATTCTATTTACTATTTTTGAGAACCCCAACATTTTTTTATGGATTTTTTTACATCTGATATTGAAACTTATTAGAGTCGACTTCCTCTTCACTTAACATCTAAGTGGAAAGTGAATAAGGTTTTTAAATTTGCTATGTTTTTGCAATTGAGTAGCTTTAGTAATTAGAGTTTATTGTCTAATCTATCTTTAATGGAGATATTTTTTATAAAAAAATTAAAATTAGGAATTTGGTTTAATGGGAAAGTTTCTTATAGTATAAAAAATAAGAATTAATGTTTGTTTAAGGAGATTTTGTTAAGCGTGGGTTCAATTATTAAGTCTAGATACCGTTGAAGCTAGGTGATTGTTAGGTCTAAGCCAAAGTGTTTGGACCACCTTGATAGTATTGTTAAAGTATAATTTATATGCTAAAAATATGAACGTTACATTTTTTAATGAAACAATAATATAGAAGTAACAAATATAAGTTTCAGCTTTAGTAAAAAAGTTTGGAAAGGTTTAAAATCAAGAAATCAACCATATTTATGGAAGATATCCTTTAGTATAGCTAAAGTGTGGGAGGGGGGAATTTAGAATGAAGGCATAATAACTAAGGTTTTACTTCTGTATCAAGTATTGTGAACAAGTGATCAACAAGAATCAAATCTGCAAGACCAACGTAAAATGATTTCTAATGCTATCAATTTAATTATTTTTTATCAATATTAATTTTTCTGCATATTTTAAATTAGAGAATCGGTCTTATAAACATTTATTAAACTAAAAAAGTTTGAATTTAATAATTTCAAACTAAATAAATAATGTCAATATTTATGATAGAAATATTTGGTAAATTTATATAATCAAGACAATACTTTTAAGCCTTAAAAAAGGATTGCGTTCCGTTTTAGCTTATTTAACTTTAATTTATGATTTATACTTTTTACTTGTATTCTATTTGAGATAAAAATTATTTTCATGCAAGTTTGAGAAAACGTAATTACCTTAAATAAATAATTAAATGTATTTTTCACAAAAACTCCAATTATATTTGTCTTTATAATTCTTAATTATATATAAAATGAGGAAAATGGGTCCAGTTTATCGATAAACTGAGATTATTTATATCACGCTTGTCCACTTTTTGAAATTTTTTTATTATACAACAGAACTATTAACCATGACTATTATCAACTGTTGTATTATCTATAAAGAATAAATCCAGCAATTAGATAATTAAAGGTTCTATCAGTAAAAATAAAAAAAGCTAAATAATGAAGATTACATTTTTATCTTTATTTTTTTGCAAATAATGATTTGTTTTATTAATTTTAAAAATAATGTTTAGTCTTAATAATATTTTCTATATAATAATTATTAATTCCTATGTATTTGTTTTGAAATTGAATTTTATTAATCTTAAAATGAATAAGAGGCAATTATGTTTTATCTGATTTTTTTAAATTATTCAAAAAGTTAATAAAAATATATTTGAAATATCTATTAAATCTTTATACCTTACAATATACAATTATATCTCCTTTATTACAAAATATTACAGTATTTTTATTAAATTTGAATAAATATTTAATGATGAGAAGTGGTGTGATTGATTTCGTCTAATCATCATTAATTATTTTTTATTGATGATTTTATGTGATTTCTATGTTTTATGAATTAAGAACTTTATTTATATTGGTTGGCAAGATTTACAAGGGTTGAGAATTTTATAAATGAAGTTTATTCTTTATTCTTTTAGGAAAAGATGTTGTATTTTCTTTATTCAAAGTCCTAGGCTTATGATTGCCGCTGAGATTTTAATGAGGGAATTTATGCTGCATTTTAAAATTATATTTTATTTATTCGTTAATTTATCTGCTCTAAATTATTGTAATTAATCAATATAGATTAGTTATAAATTTAAATACTTTTAGGAAGAACTGTTTTTAGGATCACAATTAATTAGCAAATAATTCTGTAAAAAATTAGATTAAGTATTAAAATAATATTCTAGTGAACATATGAAAATTGTTTGAATAATCATTTACAAACATTTATAAATTTTGAGTAGTAACCTAAACTATTTTTTATTTTATTCGTTTTCGGGTTAAATGTGCAATCTTTAACTTCTTCAACTTATTTTTACCTAATCTTTTGCTTCCTTAATTTACTTTATTATAACTTTATAATAATAAGAGTATAATGTTAATTCATACTAAAATACAAAGAGTTAATACTTAATTTTATATTTTAATATTTTGCTTCTTTGTATTCTCTCTTTGTTCATGCTCTTAATTCAAAAATTTATATAACTACTTTTAATTATCTCTATCCCCTCTGAAACTTCGAGCTGACCTTACAGATAAAGCAAGGTTTTATGTTTTTTCATTTATTAATGGCTAAAAATAAACATATTAATGATTATGTTGAAAGATTTAAATAAAATATATATTAAAATATTAATATCTAAAACAATAAGAGCATAAAATACTTACTTTGAATGATTGAAGAGTGGGTTAAAATTTCGGATCTCTCCTTGAAGGACCCAATAGAAGATTTCTTTAGTCAACGTTAAGTGTGCTTATTTTCTTCTTGAGAAGTCTTTTAAATTGCTAATAATCCAAAATAAGCTTAAAAATGTTAAATAACATACAAGTTATACTTAGAAAACTTTACGTATTTAATTATAACATAAAAAGCTTCTCAGAATCGATTTAGTAAAAGATATCTGCTAGCAATTCTTATTCATGCATGCTCAATACACTTAAATCCAAAGAATCATAAGATATTTATCCTTTAGATTCCATATCTAATTTCTAAAACAATTCTTTTATTTTTTAGTCCCTCAATTTATCAATTAGCACATTTGAGATGTCAGAAATTAGCTTGGCTTCCTTTATTTCTTTATCAATCTATTTATTTATAAATGTTAAAACTGTGAGGTACTTGTTTCACCACTACTCTTTTTGCATGGAAATTCAAATTTAGGTAAAAAATAACATAATCGATTAAGTAAAAAAAGATAATATTTAGCAAATTTTATTATATGATAATGTAAAAAATAATTATTTTATCATTCTAAAAAGGTAATTTTAAGTATATTTTGAAATAAGTAAGAAATCTTAGCAAAAATATAAAATTTGAAAGTTTTTTAATTTCATATTGTTTTTAATTTAAAAATTATCGATCTAAATTTAATACTAAAATAAAAAATCAATTAACATTCTTTTTGGAGAACTATAATAAAATCATTTTGTGTGATATCTAGAAATAAATCAACTTAATTTTAATGATAATTTGAATATTTTTAATGCCAACTGATATTAAAGAAAAATTAAATATTTTTTAATCAAATATTTATAATTTCTACTAAACTTTTATAAAATCTGTATATAATTTATTAAATGATATATTAATTTTAAATGCTTGGTGAAAGACAAGTATCACCAAATCTACTTAATAGTATAATAAAATTCTTTTAATCTCTTAATTTTTAACTTCAATATCTAGCAATCTTCTAATAGATTGTTCCCTTGATTAAGCATATAATTTCATTGTTTTTAGGGATCCCTCTCTTCTAGATCTCGAAGTTGACATAGGTTGTTCAATTGTTTCTTAATTTTAGTCCTAACTAATTAAACTACCAAGTTTTTCATTGAATAATCTTTCATATAATTAAACTTTAGTCTCATTCAATCTTTATATCTAAAGCTTTTCCTCTACTTTTTAGCTTAGCTTCGAAAGTGATTTAGATCTTTAATGCATATTTTATTTTAACTCTTTAAGCTATTCATACTAAAGTTTCTTTAATGAAGATTCTCTTTACTTAGCATCTTGATAAAGTGATCTAAACAGAACTTATTGATCACCATTTTCATCCAATTAATTGATATTCAAAGGATCATGTCTACTTTTACTTCTTTATTTTCCAGCTAAATTTTTGCTTGCTTCATTTATACTAGGTTAATGAGGGCACTCTTTTCTCATAGATCTGTTAAGTTCTTTCCGTTTTTATGATATGTCATTCTCATAAGTCTTTTTGAACTTTAATAATCTTTCTTCAGGTTTTATAAAATCTCTTTGAGACATGAGGTAGACTGATCTCTTGTCTATTTTAGGTTGAAAAGTTACACTTTCTAAATCTTTTTGAACTTTTTTCTTTTCACTCTCCTCAATTTTTCTTTGCAGATCTAACATTTTTGCTTGTCCTAAATCATAGAGCCTTTTGAAAGTTAAATTTAAAAAAATTTGTATCATAGTATAAATAGTTTGACTTCCACCTTCATGATTTCTTGACTTTTCTGTAGATTTACCTCTTATGTATTTCGACTATGATAATTCAGAATTTATAGCTGTGCTTTGCATGTATTTTTTATACTTATCAGCTTATTCTTGCTACAAACGCTTAATCTTTTCCTTTTAAACAGATGCTTATTTGTGAAGTTTATCATGAACGGACATAACACTTTTTCCTGGTGACTGTAAGCATGTTTCATTATACTCATTAGGTCCATTCATAGTCCTAAACATTATTTTATTATCCTCTCTAAAGCCAATTTATTTCACTCTATTCCTCTCACTGAATCTTCCTTCCTAAGCTATACTTTAATTTGATTTCATCTGTGCCATTTAGTTGCTTTTCTTGTCAATTTAAGGCTAAAAGGTATACCTCTATAGTTTGAGGTTTTCACAGCCATATTCTGAACTATAGTCTTCAATAAATTTGCGTTTTCTATCTGACATTGTTTCATTTCTGAAGTCCTAATCAAATATTTGATGAAGTTTTTCTATGGTACATCCTTTAGCTCTTGATTTTGATCTCTATATTGACAAGATATTGGATTAAATTGAGCTTTTAGTCAAATGAGTACCTGATTATAGATAAATATCTTGATTTCGTGTTATTATATCTCTTGACAAATTTGCATATTTTTATTGAGATTATTTTCTAGCACTTTGTTGTGATGCTTCTTTTTCCCCATAATTTAGTCTGGTCAACATTTAGTTACATTTATATAAAAAACGATAGACGATTTTTATACGTTACAAGTGTTGAAAAATTCAGGTCGATTAGTACTATCAAAATCTTGAACATTTTAGTTTGGACTTTTCTATTTGTTTTGCTGTAAGAACTTAGAATTACTGCTAAATTGGCTTTAAATTATATCTTAAACAGACGGCGATAACATTTGCTATTATGCATCCTAATCGGATTCTACTTTATACACACAGAAAGACTGCTCCTCGGTTTATGGAGTGTTTATTTATTAGTAAACTTTTTATTAACTAAGCTTGATTTAATCACTGTTATCGTTATTTTATTTTAAGTTTTGAATCTATGATGTCTATTAAAAATTTTGAATGTTTTCTGAGACTGAGCCATCAACTTATATAAAGATTTATAAATAATAGCTAGCTAGATTTTTTCAAATTTTCATTAAAAAATAATTTAACTAAGCTTTCAAGATCTTCAATAAAAATTGGTTTTACTGGCTGTGTTGACATTTTTGGTGAGGCGAGAGAATGATTTGAAGCAGCCTAATTTTAATGTTATTCCAATAAATTTCTAGAACTTTACAAATTTTAGCTCTTTTATTGTTATGATATAGTCTCTTAAAGGTGATAACTTATTTAATTTATTAAATCTTTAAATGCTAATATATTTATGATAAACTAATGGCAGAAAGATTTACTGGTAATCTAAATTGTTTCTTGTTATAAAATCTGAAGCAGTCTGTTTTATAGAATCAAAATCTTCTCTAAAAAGAATTACTTAGTCCGAATTTCCTGATCCAATTTCTATGTTCATGATGAGAAGTGAGAATAAATTAATTAATATTTTTCTATATAAAATCTAATTTATAGACGAGACACAGTATATAAGCTTAGAGTAAATAACAAATTATAATTAATTATTAAACATAATTTACTTATTAAATATGAACATGCACTTAGACTAGATGTGAAGACTTTCAAATCTTTAGTTAAACAACTCTATTTTACCACAAAATAGAATAAGTTTAACTACGGATTAGATGGTCTTTCACTATAGCCTCTTTGTTTTGTTCAAATTTTATGGCTACTCTTAAAAATGTTGGTTTAACTATTCTTAGTTTGGAATCTTAAGGAGTCTTAAACTATAGATACTAAACTAACTTTTAAGGCAGCTCTAGAAGAACCACAATGGTCTGTGATTGTGTGTTCAAAATGGTATAATGATGAAAACTACTGTCTATAAACAAAGCCAAGGCTTTTATGATAGCTACAGTATCGACACTTGGACTGATATACCATTCAAACATAAAGTCAAATTTTATTGACTAAAAATATACTCATTTTACTATTGTTATGGCTTCTACAGCTAAAAAAGATATTAAGTGCAATTTATGGCTGTAATAATTGTACAATATCTCTATTAGAATATAAATGAAATGGTTTGAGATATATTAAATGAATACTCTACATTTATGATTATTTTAACTCATGATTTTATTTGCATAAGCAAAATTTAGGATTTATTAATTTAGATTGTAACTAATTATTATTATTATTTAAAGCTGTACGGAATTAATACTGGGGCTTAAGCCAGCCAGTTTATATAATCAGATATTCATACTTTGACTTTTGGCGATCCAGTTTCCTCTTTCCGAGGGGAGTTACTCCTATATGTACTCGACTAGTTTCACACCGTGCAGATTGTAACTTTATTTGGAAAGTGTAGAAAAAATAAGAGGCTAGAAAAAATAATTAAAGGGGAAGTCATAGCTAGTAATGGAAAATATAGTCGATCAGATGACAATTTTTGAATTCAAATTCTGACTGGTATATATAGTAGATATTCGTGATTATTCAATAATTAGTAATAAGAAATTATCATATTTTTAAGGTTTAATCGTCTATTTTGTTAAAAAGTAGGAGGGTTAATTATTTTTTTTCTGAAGTTTCATATATTATTTTTTAAATAACAATTCTTAGCACCCCTTATGTCTATTTTATAATCAATACTTTAATTCGTCAATCACTAATTAATATTCGCAATGACTCTTTTTAATAAATTTATAAAATAATAGTATATTTTTATTTATAATGACCTTAGATAACAATATTAACTCAGTGGACCAGCTTTCTCAGCAAGCTAGTGGCAACTCAAGCTTCAGGAAAGTGCCAGCACCTCTCTTAACAGTTCAGTACACTCCTGTTCAACTTAACTTAGAGTCCATAAATATTGCCACTCCTCTGACACCCCATATAAGGTAAAATTAAACTTAAAAACTGTAATAGGATAGGGTATTATTCCCATAAAATTTTAAATATATTTATATAGCAAACTTACTACCTCTAAAACTTACCATTCCTATTAGACCTAAGAGCGGCTAGAAAAGAAATAAACTCAATGCGGCAACTCAAGGATTAATATTGCCAAAGTCACACAACAAATTTGACTTGCATCTTAAACCTGCAGACTCAGAAGACGCATCTACTGATTTTGGGGACTCAGACAAGTCTCCTACCTCATAAACACTAATTTATAAACTAGTTTGTACTCTATAATTTTCCTAGATTTAGGATGAGCAGCGTTTTGTTAGTTGGTAGAGCATTTTATCAGCGCTACAGCCAAGTGACTTAGTATCAATAAAATAATTATGACTTAGTAAAATGTACATTTATTTTGTTTAGTGTACCTAATTTTTGTTAAAATATAGTTTATTGTTACATTGAGAGTATATCTCATCGATATTATTCTCTCAAAAAAGAGCTGCTTGTAAAGTTTTTCGACTTTGATGTTTGAATAAGGAGAGTGTTATATTTTTGAATAAGAAGGTTCTATTAAATTGGACTACTTCATATCAATCATATTTAAATTCCTACTATTTAAATCAACATTAGAAAAATTTGAATGCCAAAATTGTATTTATAAGCAACTCATTTTAGAAATAAATTATAATTTATCAATAATAGACGACTGTCCAAGTTATCTCAACCACGACTTTGAAGGACAGCCTTAAGGAGCTCCCAGAAGTCTTTCGAATAACTTCTACGAATCACCCATAAAAAACTTCCTCTTCCCTCGTGGTCAAGTCATAGAGACTGCACAAGGGCAAGAGTCTTGTTAAACTATCCCAACCCTTTATAACAATAGAGTAAGAGGTTCATCTCAATGAGTTAGAAATCCATTTTGAGTTGACTTCCCCTACAGTTAAACATTCATAATATTTTATAAAAATATTTGTTAAAATAATTCCAAGAATAAATAGGGCAAAGTAATTTAAAAGCAAATTATATTTTATAAATCTAAATTCTCATTAAAAATAATTTCGGCCCACCCCAAAAACACGCAAAAAAATTTATCCGATTATTTTTTTTTCGTAATTACGTATTTATTTTTTTACGTAATTTTAAAAATCTGAAAATACGTAAAAATGAATTTAAACAAATTTATGATGTCAATTTTCATAATAATTAATTGTAAATTATTTTTTAGGACTATTCATTATTAACAATGATAAGTATGAAATTTAAATATATATCTACTCTGCAAATTGTAAATTTTATTAATTATTTTCAAAATAAATATATAGCATAATGGCTATTGACATACCATTCATATCTCAATCTCTAATCTTGAAAGATAAAATATTTTAGATATAATATATTTAAAAATATAATGGCAATGTTGATCGAAATGAAATATCTTAGATTTTCTTAAGTAATTAATCATGAGATAGAATATTAAAGATTTGCAAATTAATTAAAAATAGTTATTAATATACCTAAAATCTCTGTTATTAATATAATTCAAGATTTAATAAATAATATAAGCATAACTACTAATATATTAAATTAACAAAAGAAAAGATAATCAAAGTTGCCGTATTTTGAAAAAAAATGAATTTATTATGCACTAAAGTATAAAAATTTAAGATAAAATTTAATGCATAGACTTATTCTCCTTATTAGTTTCTGAATTAATTTAGAGTATTTTTATTTTTAAAATACTAATATATTTTTATATAAAGCTATTATTTAAGCCTTCAATAAATCAAAGTCAGTTAACGTTATAATTCTGATACATAAACTTAAATATCTATTTAATTCTATTCTAATTTTCACTAGCCTTGAAAAGTCAAGGCCTTCAAAACTCATAATTAAGTAAATACATAAGAAAATCATTTTGTAAAAATGTATTCATAAGTACCTTAATATATTTAGGATCTTAAAAGTGTTCTGTATGAATCTTAATCATTAGTTAACTTACTTTAAATAAGTATTGAAAGAAAAAATTGATTTATAATAATTATTTAAGTTATAATATAAATCTTGATTAGCTACACTTTTAATTAATTGATAATTATTTGTAAAAAATAATATTTATTATTTCATCAATCTAGTTAAGTTGAAAAATATACTCAATTTCGAAATAAATCTTAAGTTTTAAGTTTACAAAATATGACGATAAAACAATTAAAATTTTGATATCTTTTTTTATTAATTAGTTAAAATAAGTCAAGTCAATTTCATTGAAGTTTAAAATGTTACTAATTTCCTTCAAATATAGTATATTTTTATGCATAAATTTACATAATTTACATCCTTAGATTGAATTAATTTGATAATTACATATTTATTTTATAATCTTTTAAACTATTTAAATTAAAATAATGATGGTTTAAACCATAAATATTTATGAATTTTTATTAAAAAAAACACACAAAAATATAATAAAATTAAAATACTTTAAGATTATATATTATTATGAAAATTGACATCATAAATTTGTTTAAATTCATTTTTACGTATTTTCAGATTTTTAAAATTACGTAAAAAAATAAATACGTAATTACGAAAAAAAATAATCGGATAAATATTTTTGCGTGTATTTGGGGGGGGGCCTAAATTTCTATTGTACTACCTAATGTGACACTAAATCCAGAAACCTTTAGTGCTTTTTAATTAAAATTTTCTATATTAAAACTTTAATTTATGATATAATGCTTTATGAAGCAAAAAATTTCAAATTTTTATATTTAAAAAAATAAACAGAATAATTACTTAGAATTTTTTATATAGATATTTATCTATATAAAACTTGTTTCATTGAAGTCAAATTGAAAATTTTAAATCAATCTTAACCCTAAATAAAGTTTTAGGGTTTGACTGCATTCAAAACCCCAAAACCCTTTCAGTAGTTTGATTGAGTTTTTGATTGATAAAAGTAGACTATTAGTGCATACTTTATTAGGGTTTTAATAGGGTTTATGTAGGGGTTTAATGTTTAAATATTAGTAATTTAAGTGAGTATATGCGAGGTATGGGGTCAGTTTATGATAGTGAGTATATAGATTTATTGTTTAAGTTGCGATATGGATGTGATTAATATAGTGAATAACTCAAGGCTGTTCTGAATTATACGTCTATAGCAAGGCTACTCCATAAATCTCCAGCAACTGTGAGGTCTCACTGTCTATTACATTGAATTTAAAGAGATAGCATCTTAATTCGAAGCCTAAGAGACTCTTAAAATTTTAGCAGCATCATATTGAATATCTTATTAATGATAAGACTCTTAAATACTGGGCTCATTTCTCTCTAGCTTAGAGGCTGTGATGTTTCATCGCCAATTTCCTGAGCTTCACATCTCTGCTTAATCTATAGCGAACATATATAAAAAGAGTGGGATATCTTACAAGACAGTCAATCGCATTAAGAGAGTGATTGACTTTAATGTTCCATTTTATAAGGATAATTTAAATTATATATTCGATTAAATGCAAAGGGCTTAAGAGCATTATATAAAGTTTATACACGCAGATGAGGCAGTATTCACTTTAATACCTTCATATCAAGGTCTTGGTATAAGAGGTACAGCAACATTGAAGTATATGATTAAAAGGTTAAGGTTTAAACTCATGCAATACTTGGTGGAATAACTGAAGATAGTGGCCTCGAGACTTATGTTATTCACCCTCGTTCTATAAAGACTGAATATTATATTAAATTCTTGCAATAACTCAGAGATAAGTACGCTGACTAAGAGATTATTCTGTTCGTTGATAACTTGTCAGTTCATAAAACTAAAGACTCAAGAGAGGAATATGAAAGGCTAAATATAACACCTGTATTTAATGTTCCTTACAGCCCTTAGTTCAATGGAATTGAATTATATTGAGGGTTATTGAAAGGTCATTATAAGAAATTGCTGCTCAACCATATGATGCATGATTTAAAGATAGATACAGTCGATTTTATTAAGAGTGCTGCTAAGAGAGTCAGCGATGATAAAGC
>ARYC01004898.1:0-10221 GCA_000711775.1 Oxytricha trifallax
ATATCTTTTGCCTAAATCTAATCCTAATTTATTACAACTATCACACCAATCATTATTATCACTATCTAACATTGAAGAATTAATATGTCAAAGTCTAAAATATAAGCCATAAAAATAAATTATTATATCTGAAAGAACAAAATGAATGGGGGTGGTAATATAAATAAGTTGTATTCATAATAAATCTAAATAATCTATTCCTACTTTAATGACAGAAGAATTTTGGTAAAGTTAGAAAAAGAAACATGAAAGCAATCCTGTTAATGTCAATCCACTCCTAGTTTAAACAGAGAAAGATGCTAAATCTATAGCATCTGACAAACATCCAAAAGCACTATATGCTGAATCTAAATATAATCTAATTTAAGCAAAAAAATTAACTTATAAAAAAATAATATTGAATGTTTGAAGCAATCAACTTATTGGACACATTATGCGGCCTCCCCTAAATTGTCCATAGATGATATGGCAATGATGCTCTGCAGAGACATAGGTAAATTTCAGAATTTTATCAATTATCTACTTTAGGTTGTGAAGTTAACTATTGTGGATTAGTAAAGAAGAGTTAACCTATGGAATGGGAAGGAAGCAGTGATTAAAATAGAATTACAGTCTTGGAGCAAATAATATTTTCATCCGCTTTTTCATGTTGATATATTTATTTTGATTGTGTAGATGAGATTAAAAATTTCAGTAACTGTATGACTCAGGAGAGAAGGAGGTATTAATGGCAAGAGATCAAACCACCAATGTTCGATTACATTTAGAACAGACTTGAGGAAAAGAGAAAAAATAAGAAATTCGCAAACATGTTTACGTAACAAGAATTAGAAGCTATAGAAAAACTAAAACAGGAAGACAAGCAACAACTCGAAGAAAGTAATCTTAATCATTTTATATTTTTATTTAGAGAGACAAAAGGAGAAACAACTCACATCATGAATTTTATAAAGATAATTTTGGAATAAATTTCTAGCACTTATTTCTTTCCATTTTATAACTTGTTGTGAAACATTACATTTGTAACAAAACGATACTATGAAAATTAAATAAGAAAAATATTTGTCATCAAAATCTCATATTAGTAGTACCTCTTTATTTCCCCTAAGGGCTGAGATCTCTAATGTAAAGATTATCTTATCTTCTTTCTTTTGGCGAACCACTTTAGACTTCTACTTATGATATCTTTCTTCCTAGCATTATATTGTCAAAGTCTAAGGAGTCTTTCCAGTAAATGAGTGCCATTATCAAACGAACAAAGAATGAAATCAAAGAAGCATAATATGAAAATAGTCTCACTTTTCGTTCGACACCAGAGTCTCCCTTAATGTCTCCTTCATATTCGCCAGACTTTATGGAAAACCAGAAAAGATCATATAAGATTGAAATGAAAATTCCTAGGACTAGGTACCTAAATGTGTACTAAGTAACTTTTTCTAAATTCAGAAGCATATAGATTGCTACTGTACAAACAGTTAGCTATAAAGAGTATGGATTAATAAAATATTGAGCTTACATTCATAAAGTCTTGTCTATGAAAGCAAACTAAAATGGTGAGAATAGTGTAAACTACTGTAAGATTCATAGTCCATCTAAACCATGGAATCTCTTTCATTCCTAATTTTGAAGCAACAGTCTATGAAACCTCATCAAATTTTGATTCAACAGTCTTCTCAACTCTTGTAATTTATGTGAATTACTTTAGTCTTTCATTAGGATCACTAGAGACACCAACTGCTAAAATTTTCTCTTGTTCATAGTAAGCTGTCATGAAACCAAATGGTTTTTTCATATTTTCCAATTAATACATTAGCCCTTCTCTTTCAGCATTCTCTTCTTCCAGTGCTAAATCCTGAATTTTTAGAATATCTTGCAAGAATCTATTAAATTAAACTCATAAATATATCTCTTTCTTGAATGTATCCAATGCAAGTTTAATCTAACTTTTCCTGTGAGATTTCTCCCATTCTCAAGTTAGAACCATTCATCATGTTTGTACTAATCATTCAACTAATCAAGGCTGATTTCACATTCTCCAATAAGAGGGTCAGCTCCAACACCTACTCTATCATAAATTTGAATTACCAATGGTTCTCTTCCTGTTGTTATGTCAAATGTGATAATTTCGTTCCATACTGGATCAGTAGAACTTTAGGCTTAGTCAGTTTATGATCTCTGTCCTTCCACTGTAAGCATAACATAAGCATTCGGGGTGCCGGTAATCCTTGATGATCTTAATTCCCTGGCTTCTATTACAGTTGCTGTAAGCACACTTCCAATCATGATTCCGTATTGATTTATCTACTCTGTCTCAGAAATCTCCTTCAGCTTTTCTTAAATTTCTACTCTCTTCTTTTAGTCTTCTTGAATTATCTTTGTGAGTTCTTCAATTCTTTCTTCTACTTCTCTTTGCTGAAGGAAGTATGATTCTACAAATTCATTCAATGATATTCTTCCACTCTGGTCCCTATCGATTTCAATGAATAGTTCCTCTGCGATTCTTGTGTCGACATTATTACCACCCTAAATATTAAATTAGATCGTTTTTCTTAAAAATAGTACGAATATTCGAACTATTTGGTTTACCTTTTATTTTAGAAATTCAACGACTTCTTCAATAGTGATTGAGCCATCGTTATTAATATCAAGTTTTTTAAATTCATCATAAAGCTTTTACTGAACTTTTTCATATTCTCTCTCTTTGGCAATCATAAACTCGGCATGTTAAGCCTGACTAGTGGTCTCTTGAAGCATTTTATAATTTGGATTATCCTCTGCTTAGTATTGACTAGGTGCTTGTCTTGATCTTCTCCCTTTATTTTAAACATAAGGTTAATAAATATTATTATACCCTTGTAAGGAGAGTCTTGTCTCGATATTGGCGAACCAGTAAGAATGTCTTAAAAAACAGATGCCATGAAATAATAAGTTTAATTTTTAAATTATATTAACTTTATAATTAATTTTTAACTCGTTATTAGAACAATTCTCAGTTATGTCAAATTCTGGACTACAATAACAATCATCTTACATGCAAAATGCTGATAACCTGTTACCTGGGGAGATGTAAGAAACAATGAAGAGACTTATTAAAATTGAGAAATTAGCTGAAGAAGTCATTAATTTGAAGCAGCTACTAATCGAGTATGATAGGAAACGCAATCACAACAGGGAATGCTTGGGTGCATTCAGGAGAGGAGAGATCAAGCAATAAAGCAGCAAACTTTGGATTAGTTATGGCGACAACATGTTAAGAATGCCAAGAAAGAACATTCTAGCTATAGTTGAAGGAGATCAAGTTAAAATCAACAAACTAATTGATGAAACTAGAAATGATATTAAGAAAAAAGTCAGAGATTTGCTATAATTAACACCTAATATTACTGAAATGGATCCATATGTAGTTAAGCTACTATTGAGAGAAGATAACAAAAACTAGAAATTGAAATCAGGAGTTATTGAGGAGGAAGATGAAGAAAGTGATGAGGATGATATTTGATTAAAATCTAATTAAAAGTTAAATGTTTATTAAGCTAAATTTAAAAATACAATATATTTACTCTTAATCTCATAATTTCATAATAATTTTACTATTGTTTATATCCACACTCTTTATCAAACAGCCATTTCCATTTTAATTCTTGGATGGTGAGTATAGTTATGCAAATTTATAATTTAAATAAAAGTCTGTTTAAAAAGTAATAAATTTTTATTTTATATAGTTAATAAGTTTAAAGTCTGAGAATTAGAAATCTTCAATATTAGTAATGTCAGGGTTAAGAACGAGTTGTGGGAAAGGATATGGGTATCTCTTAAGTTACTCTTGAAGTGGTTCAACATGATTTTTATATACATGAGCATCACCTAATACATGAATGAACTCTCCTCTCTTCAATCCGCACACTTGTGCAAGCATGCAGGTTAACAATGAATAACTCGCAATGTTGAAAGGAATACCAAGACCCATATCACAAGATCTTTGATACATTTGGCAGGAAAGCTTTCCATCAGCAGAAACATAAAATTAAGCTAAAATGTGGCAGGGAGGAAGAGCCATGTTTTTAAGATCAGCAGCGTTCCAAGCACTCATCACAATTCTTCTGCTTGTTGGATTGTTCTTCAACTGATTAATGACGTCAGCCAATTAGTCAAATCCTTTTCCTGTGTAATCGTCGTGCATTGTTTCATAAGCAGCTCCAAAGTGTCTCCATTAGAACCCATAGACTGGCCCGAGATCCCACTCTTCTCTATCTTTCAAGCCGATAGAGTCAAGGAACTATCTTGAGGCATTACCGTCCCAAATTCTGATCTTTTTGTCGGCTAAGTTCTTGGCATTTGTATCGCCCTTAACAAACCAAACAAGTTCCTCAGCTACTCCTCTCCAGAAAACATCCTTGGTAGTGAGAATTGGGAAACTTTCTTCAAGATCATATCTCATTTGATATCCAAACTTTCCAATGATACCAACACCTGTCCTGTCAGACTTTTCACTGCCCGTCTCAATAATATCTTTAATAATTTCAAGATATTACATCTCTGGATGCTTGGGGTACTTGCTGAAGAGACGAGTTGGGATTAACTCAGGTTTGTATGAAAGAAGTTTCTTGTTTCCAAGGAAGCAGTAATCAAAAGTGACATCTTGATGAGAGTATGTTTGAGAGATGTACAGCTTAGAATAGGCTCCCTCTTCATCCATTTTTGGCATAAAAGTATCAACTTCAAACTCCTTGTTGATTCTTGTTTTTATGATTAATTTACAAAAGTCGGAGAACTTATTTATAGCCAGATCATAAACAGTAGCTCCTCCGATAACGAAGATTATTTTTATAATATTTAACATTGTATTATAGATTTCATTGACTCTGGGATCATTTGAAAGACTTTCAAGAGCTCTTTCGAAGTCATTGTACACTTGAATGAGACCATTCTCATCATTAGTGTCTTCCAAGTTTTGTTGGTTAGTGAGAATAACATTCATTCTTTTAGTAAGTGGTCTGAACTTCAAAGGAATAGAGTCCCAAGTCTTTCTACCCATGATCACTGCATTCACTTTGTCTAATCCATTTGAAGGATTCTTTGCTGTGAATCCTGATTAGTAGAAAACATTTTTGAAAGCATTAAGACCAAAAATATTAAATTTAAAAGTGAAGATTATAAGTAAATTAGAACTTTATAAGCTAACTCTTTTAAGTTTATTTGTTATAAAAGCATTAAATCAATTGATTTAGTAATTAGAGATTATAATTCTCTGCTGGTGAAAAAGCTAATGGATCCTTGGAAGTAGTAACATTGACAAAATGCTTCATTTCTTTTGGTATTTTAGGCCATGGAAGGTCACCTTTGAATCCAATGCCATCATTCTTTGAACAAGCAACAATGACTGAAAAGGGTTTATACTTTATTTATTAGTGCGATAACATACTAAATTAGCGGGAATCAAATTTAATTATATTAATATGCTCACTTAATTCAAATTTGAATTCACTAATACTATCCAGATATGCCATATCATACTATATTAGAAGTATTTCAAGTGTTTATACATTATATTAAATTCATAAATCAAAATCTTCCTCGGTTATTGTTTTATCAACAGCAAATTTCTCGTCAAATCTTAGCTCTTATATTACTGGTTCTTGTTTAAAAGATATCCTCTGTTGATTGTTGAATTTCACGACTATAGTATTTCTTTAATAAAAACATAGTAAATTTTATATATCTTTTCTGAAGCTTTCTATTCATCATGTTTAAGTTATTCTTTAAATTTTGATTATTATAGATCTACTAAGACTACGGAGAGCTGTTATCTGCAAATTTAATTTAAATTTGTGGGTTTCTCATAGTCATTCTTCTTTGGAACTTATTGCCTGAGATTTCCAGTCTGCTCTAGCTATCCCTAGATATATTAGAACTTTAATTTCGATTGCTTTCGTGCCTATTCCAAAGTGAAGAGGGTTAAACTTCTTCTATTTTTCTCTTGAGTATGTCATGCTGCATCCTCTCATAGAAGTTTTATTACTTGTGCTTCTTTCCTTTTTTCTTTTTTTCCAGATATTTCTGATACATCATTTAAATGTAGGAGTCACTGTTCTTTAAAAGTAGCACATTTAAATATTTGTTGTAAAGTTCAAATTTGCCAGAAGAAAATCCTTTTTCTCCTTATTTATAGAGGCTATAAATTAGAATGAATTCTTGAATAAGGCTTATTAAGTGTTAACTAAATAAAATTATACCTCCCCTTATTTAATGATCTGATCATCGTCAATTGCCTCGCTCATTTCTAATGATTAGAATGAATCCTTCATTTTTGAAGGAGATTGTTTCTTTTATTGCAATGAGCCTCCTCTATGATGTTTCTTACTCCTTGCATATTTCTACTAATCAAGCTCCTCAAACAATTCCTCTAAAATTTACTCATCAAAATCTAATTAGTCATTCATTCTAATTGAAGAACTAAATTGGTCTATCTAATTTGATAATCTTCCTGATTATCTTTAATGATTTGCTACATCATCAACTAGTTGATCTTAATCCAAAATTTCAATTAGGAGTTGCTTGATTTAATCCTTTCTTGCTAGAAATTAATTCATTTGGAAATTATTTGATTGACTCGCCCTCAGTGGTGCCCTTCAACGAATGTGCCGATCCGTTAGAGAGTGTATCTTCATAGGGTGGTGACTTACTGTATGAATAGAGAGACGTTAGAAAACACGAAATAATATCAAAAAGTAAAAAATAATTAATAGATGATCAACTACTTAGAGCTAAGTATTAAAAAAAGTTAAGAATACTTAACAGTCAAAAGTCATAGAGATGGGACGCTAAGCTGTTGAAGGTGTATGTATGACCTTCCCATTTACAGCAAGAGTTCCAAGCCATTGTGAAAGACATTCTAAAAGACATCACTCTAGAAGAGAAACAAGAGCAGCAAGCAATCAAGAGATAACTAACCCTTGTAATGAGGCTGATAAAAGAGTCCAGGTAATGCAAAGAGCACCTCCATCCTAGTGATGTTCTACATTCTTTCGAGTGCCGTCGAAGATTTCTTAGTACCAGGTCATTCCAGAAAAAGAGCTCCTACAGGCTCACAGTGGCCTGCCATTTAACCCAGGGGAACGAGGCATTCAAAGATAAAGCCCTACAGCGCCTTTACAAGATACTCAACAAAATGCAGCGAAACGAGAACGATGGGACGGCCAAAACCATGGCTGAGGCTTTCACTGACTCGCTGAAAACTAACACATACTCTAAAAGGACCCTGCGGCTCGTGCACCGCAGCCGCCTGATAGATTTAAGAGACTTGTAGTAATGCTTTTTAGGAGAGATTGGGTTCCTTCTACTGTGTCCCAGAGCACCAAACTATATTCAGCTATAGAGTCTGTATAGTGTGAGTCAGGTGATAATCTTCCTCAAACAAATGTTCCTCTTTAACTCACTAATCCCTAACCCACTTAATCTGACACCCCAATGAAAGGTGTTGAGGTGACGGAAATGAATTATGAGGAGACTCAAGACAAGTAGACTATTGCTTGTATGGGAAAGAGTAGCTTCGAATATAAGCACAATAATCTGTGTCACTCTGCCCCCTAATAGTTCGAACTGACACTCTATTGCACTAGCAACATATTGTGAGCAATGTGATCACCACGAACTGCCTGCGCAAGGAGATCACCTGTCTGATGCGGTCCCTCAAGAATAGCAGTGAGTGGATTGAAGGCACAACCAATGGCGACGTGCCCTAAGATGAATTATCACCTCATTAGTAGCCGGTTGGAGATCCATACTTAAGTCAAAGAAGCACGACGCCAATTAGTAGTTGTTGACTGAAGACGAGGATGCACTCGGGTGCAAGGCTTTATGTATTGAAGCAGTCCTCGACCCCCTTTCAAAGAGCACGATCTCAAGGAAGGAATAACTTATCACCATGCCCCAGAATGTGTAGAGCAGAGCTCTGGCTAGGCGACACAACGTGGCTTTTCTTGTAGGCCAGTTGAACGACCTTCAGATGACCATCAGCTCTTGTGTACATATTGTGTAGCGCATCGCACACTCTGCATTGGTCGAGTAATTTGAGCTCAATCTCGCACAACTCTTATGTCTAGAGATGATTACCAAGAACGCTTCGCACTCACTTGCCAAGTAAAAGAAGAATAGCGACCAAGCTATCAAGATGAGGACTGTGAAAGTCTTTGACAAGGGATGGGCAATTAAAGCGAGGCAACTCGCTTACATGGAGGTCCTTTAACAGCTTGACCACAGCTATGGGTATGTACTGCGTGGTAGCCAGATAATGCCTAGTACCATAAGGGCGGCAGCAGAGTGGATTGGGGAAGTCCCTAAAGCTATTTATGAAATGCTTTAGCTTGAATCGAAAGCCCTCGATCCCAAATACATAATGCTATTCGGACAATGCAACGTCTCGTAGGTTCTCTCTTCACGAGCGTTCCTCTTGGAGCACGCCGACTGCCGTCATGTGGAGTATGACAAAAGTCTTGAGATTACTTATTCCAGGTTACCTGCAGACAAACTGTCTCGGAAGACATCGCACGAAGAGCAGAAGTGCTAAGATAATGAAAGAGAGCGTGGAGATACAATTCCTCTCACACCCCAACTCGAAGACCAGGATGCACTTACTCATGTCAGCATGAATGTAATAGATGAAAGAGAAGGCACAAGCAAAGAGGGAATTGTAAGAACTGAAGTCGTAAGAATTGCAATGGGCTCGCCTGCAGTTGTGAACGATGAACATGGTGAGGCAGTGATAGAGGTGGAACTGCCTCAAAAACTACAGGAGCTATGATTATCATAGATTGAATTCACTTATTACTCTATGTGAGTAGATCAGTTCTTTCTCCCTATGTTTAAACATTAACATGCTATTATTACAGAAACTATCCCGCAACTTGATGTGCGTAATTTCATACACCTTATCCATAGAAAGGAAGATAAGCTTCCCTGTTTATGCTTTTCTAACTTTAATAAAAACTCTTGCTTAATATCCTTTCTCAACTATTCAGCTATTGATGTTGCTATTATCTTCATATATAGTGAGTTCTTCCTGCTTCATTTATTCCCTTCATTATAACATGTATGCTTATTCATGTATGAGATTGTGATTAGAGATTTAATGAACTTAGTAAAGATAAATCAAATACAGACCCCATAATTAAACATTGGGTTGTGCTAAACTAAATACTCAAACCTGGTCGAGATGCCTCTCCACAATGAGCTTATGCGCTGATTTACTTGAGACAGCATCAGATATTGAAGAGTGTCTTGTTAAGACTCTGCGACTACAATGGATGGCTCTCCTGGTTCGGCATTGGTTGTTTGTTTTCACTCACGGTGGCCGCCATTCGCGGCAACTGTCGCTACTGTGGCATTTGTGCATGGTCCATCTTGAGTCTCTTCACTTGGAGCATGTAGTCGTGCTTGTCTTGGCGTAGCAGTAACTCCTCATCCTTAGTCTCCTCTAGCTCTTCGCGGGTGCGTCTTCTTTTGGATGTTTGCTTCAGCGTCGAGACCGCACGACGATTGCCCTCTATTAGTAAGTCATTTAACATGGATGTACTTACGGGGAACGTTTAAGCACCTCATCAAAGCATCAGCGAATTCAGGTCGCATTGTAACGTTTAACTGTCGTTGCTCAATCTGGCGAGCGCTTCTCTTCTAAAGAGCTAAATCGACTCGCTCCTAAAGCTGGTCAGGTATGACTGTATTCAGTATATCCCCTAACCATTGCCTGTCTAGCTTCCTCCAGTCTCGGAGGTCTGGGAGGAACTGGAGCACCTCCTCATGCTATGTCGCCATCTCTAGCATGCTGGCTACCGTGAGGCCCTAGAGGTATGGTATGGCGGAGAATTTCATCTGGTCCCTTCTGATGTACTACTCAAAAGAAATGTTAGATAGACCTTTGACAAATATCTTACATTCTTATCTCCCCTCAAGATAGAACTGAGGAAGTATGAGTTGGTCTGCTTTAGGCTGGGCAAGTGAGCCACACCGTCCTGCGTGAGAAATAGGTGCATGTCCCTCTTGCTGGTAAGCTTGGTCTGCACGTCCAAGTAGTTCAGTTGTGGCTATCCCTACATTAAACTTAGTTATTCTTATTGTGAACTTACGCAAGAATCATGAGTGAAGTCCTTGTGGGTTAAGGAATCCCTAATAGCACCTTAAGGTATTCCATTTAATTTATTAATTATTTCTCGTTTTAAAGATGAA
>ARYC01004899.1:0-20048 GCA_000711775.1 Oxytricha trifallax
TCTCTACTAACCCCAATAAGACCCCAACTATACCCTACAAATCAAAGCACTTATAAACCTCACTAAGGGGTTTTGGGGTTTTGATTCTAACTTTTGATGATTTCCCAGTATCTGCATTACCATTAAGCCACACGCAGCACTTCTTAGTATCGTTCATTGTGATTATTACTTAGTATAAAGCATCTATAGCCTCAGCGTACCCCCAATCCTCCCATTTTTTAAGTTCTACAGGCTGAATGTCAGTGTGAATTTGCTGTTATCTTAAGAAGTAGGTTTGTAGCGACTCTATTATTGGTATTGCTTTTCTCTCAATCATCCCCGTGCATCTCAGAAGCTTCAATATTGCCCTAAGCTTAGATTCGATCTCCAAGAGCGTCACTAAGTCATTGGGGTTGTACCAGAAAAGCTTCACATATTATGAAAGATCTTAGATCTCTCCACTCTAGACGAGACTCGTTAATTCTATAAGCATTTCTTCTTTTGCTTTGCTCGATTATAGTGTAGCTGAAGATCTTCTATTCTGCGAGGTCCTCGCTTTTACCTATTTTGCTGAAAATTCATGCTGTCCCCTGCCACAAGAATCACGTTGGGTGTTTGCTGTAGAATTTCTGAAATGCTTTTCTCTTCTATGGTCTTGATCTTTATTCGAAGCTGGTTTAATACTTTCGATCCTTTGCTTTTTGCCTGCTTAAAATAACTTCTGTGTAGGCCTTAAGTGAGTGGATGCCACTCGAATTCTATATAGTTCTTAAGATTGTCTGTATCCTAGTACACACTAACATACGTAATCTTTTTGTTTATGTTCTTAAGTTGTTATACAACTCTCTCAGAGTTTTTTGGCCCGGATGGGTATTCTACTCGTAAAAGTGAATTTGTCTATAATCCATGATTCTTGAAAGTGATTCTGGCTATCTAGAGGGTCAAGCTAAATATGAAGATTCCTTCTCCTTTAGTTTTAATATTTAATTTATTAAATTATCTTTAAATTATTTATTAACTACATCCATAATTTTGACAGGATTATTTGGGTGTCAAAAGTGTCAAAAAATTATATATTATTTGTTTTTTATTAAATGAATAATATTTTTAAATCTAATCATTTATTTAAATAAATCTCTTCTACCAATAAATCTACCTGTCAAATGTGTCAAAAGTGTCAAATCCCTCTATAATACACGGGAAAATTTATGATTTCGAGTGTCAAATGTGTCAAAAACTTTTCTGCTCATCTCAGTTACATTGAATCGGTGATTACAGTAGCCGGGACATTTACAAACATAACGGTAACTGGCATGAATCAAATTTGATCTATAGACCTCTGTAATAGTGGCAGTTATAAAAATTAACGATCTGTATTATTTATTTATTTTTCAATTTCCCCAATTCAATTCTATTTTAACAATATTTTAACAATATTATTAATTAATTTAAAATATATTTAAGTTTTCAAAAATTCAAACTAAACTCTATATTATTGTATTTGTTGATAGTCACACTTTTAAAAACAGTGTCTCTCGAGGATTTTAATATCGAAAAATATTATCAACCATTTTTTCATAATTTTTCAAAATTTCTTTATCAATATATCTATATCTAAAATGAATTATGATAATTCTGAAAGTAAATAGAACATTATTCTTTTTTTAGTTTTTATCTCATATTTTACCACATAACTAAGATAAGGAATCATAATAAAGTACTTAAAAAATCTATAAGAATTTATTCATATATCCTTAAAAATAAAAACAGAAAAAGCTCTATTTATTTAAAGATATTGAAATATTGAGATTTTTTACTATAATGAATTTTTACTGATTAATTAATTAAAAACCTCGAGAGACACTGTTTTAAAGAATGACTCTAGAAAATATAAATTTTAAATACTATATATTAGAGGCTTTAATAATATCACATTTTTAACACTAAGCTCAAAAAAATATTATAAGCGACATTATTAAATTAGAAAGTTAGAAAATCAAGGGAACATAGTTGACTGTGATAGTCGTACTGCCCGAGATTACAAATACTTTCATACGGATCCAAACAAAAACTTCCGCTAAAGTGGCACAAATAAATCTTTGGAAGTTATTCCACCGAGAGTAGTAGGAGTTATTCCGGCTCTCTCAACCAGATCCACCATATGAAACTAACTTTTCTAACTGAAGCTTCAACTAACTAAGCAATCTTCGCGAGTAGTTCCATCTTCTTTAAGAAGGGACACGAACTCAAAAGTAGCTGTGACTTCTATGAAGCACATGTTAAGGCTACAATAAACCAAACATTGAACTTCAGAAAAACCAAGCCCACTCCAATCTCATTTATTTAGAGATCTCACCCCTAGATAGTTCTACTAGGATAAAGAACTCATATTTAAAAGTCCATAATAACTAGTCGCTCACTCAAGTCGGGACACCCGACATGAAGACATTTCACAAAGAAAGCAACCTTAAGTATTAAAAACTGATAGCGACCTCTTCCACATAAAAGGAAAAACACAAAACCAACACATGAATAACACAACCCAACAACAAAAACCACAATAAAAGAACAAGTTGTTAAGGTTTAAGAAGCAAAATAGCTCCACTCACCATTGGCATTCAAACTACCTACAAATAGGACCCAATGGCAAAAGTTCATCAGACCCAAGATATTTGAAGAATCACTCACTCTAAAAACTAAGATATACATAGAATCACCCAAGGAAAAATTAAGGAATCACTCATGAATCACCCAAAAATAACTAAGATACAAGGTGAATCACCCAAACATAAACTAGATTCATAATAAGGAAATATCTGGACTAACAAATATCTTGAATACTACTATTTAATACCAAGTAATCAATGGGACCATACAACATTCAACATCGACACTAACCCCTACATAGACCATCAAGTTACTTTTACCAGCTACACTGGGAACCAACAAAACCCCGAGACACCTGAATCCCAAAACCCCTTAGATACAATATAACAAACTTGAAATCAACCAATATAAATTAAGATTGACATCTTATCAATAATATATTAGTATTTAATACCAAAGGGATTTATAATTCTTTATTAAATAGTAACAATTAAAAATATAGCTAACCTAAAGAACAATAACCTCTGGTGTCCCAAGTGCAATAAATAATCTTGTATGGAGAAAGTCTTTAACTATATGATCAATAGTTAAGGACTACAATAACAGCTGACACAATACATCAGCTTTACAGTCTACGAAGATAGACATTATCAAACTCCTGCAGAAGAAGCAGTAGAGCTAGCAAGATAGATTACACAGTTCTATAAAGAACAAATCTACATCTACCAGTTGGAGAGACATACAGTGAAAGAAAGAACATCATTGTAATTCATGAATGAATTACATAACAGACGAAGGACAAATTTGAGATTGTTTAAAGATTTTAAAATTTAAATATAAAAGGGCATGTCCCTTACATATACATAACGTATATATTCATCCGGGGGGCCTTGAGCCCCAATGAGGATTAATTATTATTATTATTATTATTATTTATTATTATTATAAGCTACAACAGCAGCTGCAGCAAAAATGTGTCATGCTGCAACTATTATAAATATTGATTTAAATTTATTTAAATCAATCGTATTATATTGTACAGAGAAAGTTCAATTACTATTCATGAAACTGTTAAATTTATTGAATTTAATAAGAAGTAACTCATCATTTAAGTAACATTAAAAATTGATTATTATAGGATTAAAATCTAAATTGGGAAAAATATTCAAATTAATTTAATTATTGGTAGTTATAGTTGGCCAATTTATAATAATTTTGGCTCATTTGATATAAAATTCAAAATCATGTGGAATTTATTATTGGCGGTACTATTATATTGCATCTCTGGAACAAGTTAATTTTATATTAATTTGAGGGTAAAATTAATGAAATTAGAGGTATTTGATAAAACCCAAGTTATCTCGCTCTAGGGATGATATAAAATAGTAATGAAATTTTAAAGTCCAGCTAATTTAGTATTCTCGATCGAAAGAGCCTAGGATAGTTTAAATTGGTCAACTTTAACTGAGATTAATTTGATTTTAAGTTTGATTTATTTAATTATAATTCCCAATTTTGAATGTATTCCTTCAATTATATTTAAACTATTAACCTCTACATAAACCATATTAAACCCTAATAAAATGCATTGGTTGTCTACTTTTATTAAGAAAAAACACTATAAAAATAGTTTTAATGTTTTAAATTCAGGATACTCACTTCTCATAAAAGAAAGTGGATTAATAACAAAGACAAGCAAATTAAATTTGTTTGAGTGAAATCGCCTAATAATCATTAAATTCATATAAATCCTGCTTTTTCTCTACTAATCCTAATAAAACCCAAACTTTACCCTACTAATCAAAGCACTTATAAACCTCATTAAGGGGTTTTGGGGTTTTGATTGCATTTCATATTATTCAAATATAATTGTAAAAAATTAATGTTTTAATTGCAGACAAATTTATAAATATGCAGTCCTTGCTCATTTTGGTGGAATATTTTTTTTAATTTTATGACTACATGAAAGAACACATTATTTTTAAAGCAATACAGTCATGAGAGGAAAGATTACACATTTAACCTCAATTTATGAAATTGACATTTTTGTAAATAATATGATTATTTAATTAATTATTATTAACTATAACATTTTTAAAAAAATAGTTTAATATCAAATTATTTTAATATTTTTATTTAATATTTAAATATGGTAACTTAAATTTGATGTTATTTTTAGGAATTTTAATTTATAAATTTAAACAATCATACCAGGTCCAATGTAACAAAAACTCAGTATGATTTTATTTAAAATTATTATAATTTAATTTTATATATAAATAATATTTTTGATTAATATAAATTTATATGAGAGAAGTTGCTCAAATGGAAGAATTGATACAAGAGTGCAAAAAATTTGTACATGATGTTCAGATTGCTGTTGATAATTGTATGATGAATCACGCACAAAACTATCCTATTCGTGATCTGCTTCTCAGATTAAAAACTATTTAATTATAAATATTTTATCAATTTTTAAAAACGGCAATTTTAAATTAATATTGAATTCTACGGACATTATAATTTAATTTACAATAAACGCATAAATCTAATTATTTAGCGGACTCCCTCCGACTGGTTAAGATACTAATTTGATATTATAAATTTTGAGATATAATTTAGATATTAGTGAAAAAAATAAATTCCATTATATTTAGCGTGAATTTTTGTGTCTTTAATTTGAGAGTTGTAACTAAAATAAAATTATTCTTATATTTATTGTAATTAACTATTTATGGGGTATATTTGTTGATATAACTTTAGATTTTATTTAAATTCGTTAAGGTATTAGTAAAAGTTTTCAATTGATATTTAATTTAAAATAAACTTATATCAAAATAAGAAATTTAAGAAACTAAATATATGAATGTGTCAATTAAGAGCAAAAATCAATAAATCAGTCTATTTAAAAATAATATTTTATGTTAATTTTGCATTTTTATAAATAATGTAAAAGTTATTAAGTTTTAGAATTTATTTTTAGTTAAATTGTTGTTAATCTGAAAACAACTATAAAAAAGAATTTATAATATTCAGGCATAGGATCAGTAATGAGTAACATTATAATTTTTTCAAAACTTAAATGTCATAATCTCAATAAAATTATTTTAAAAAATCTATTATGGGAGACTTAATTATAATTGTAAAAAAGAATTAAAAAATGATTGAGTGTATTTATTAAATTATATTATAGTTTTATTAATAAAACAATTCGAAGACAAAGAAAAACCCAATATATATATGGTATGGAATAAAGTGTGGTTTGTTGAGACTTTTGTAAAACCAATTTTTTATAATACATCATTTATAATGATTATTTACTATTTGATTTTGAATTATTCTAAAAAATAGTAAAATTTCAGAGATTCATAAATAATTATAGTTTAAAATCTATTTACATTTAAAACTTTTTTTTTAAAAAAAAATAATCATTACAAATGATGTATTATAAAAAATTTGCTTTACAAAAGTCTCAACAAACCACACTTTATTCCATACCATATATATATTGGGTTTTTCTTTGTCTTCGAATTGCTTTATTAATAAAACTATAATATAATTAAATAAATACACTCAATCATTTTTTAATTCTTTTTTACAATTATAATTAAGTCTCCCATAATAGATTTTTTAAAATAATTTTATTGAGATTATGACATTTAGGTTTTGAGAAAATTATAATGTTACTCATTACTAATCCTATGCCTGAATATTGGTTTTTGATTATCCGATAACATCAGAGACGATTCTCATTTGCCATTTGTGGAGAGCCAAAAAAGCAAAAAATATTTAAAATTTAAAATCAAAATTTCATTTAAAATATGATTTTAAGATAAATTGGTTTAATCATGTGATATTGCTTAAGATGATTAAAAATAAAAATATATTTTATTTTTATTTAATTTCAATTAAATAAAGCTCAATTATTTGCTTTAATTTTTAAAGACTAGAAATCGGTATATTTTTATGAAAATAGTACTTAGATATTTCATATTATTGAATAATCTAAATATTAATTTAAACATATATTAATAAATTAATAGGAGCCAGCCTATCAATGTTCCTTTCTTAGTTAGAACATCTAAAATTCCAGTCAAATCTAAAATTATTAAATGTTATTAATATATTTCGTTTGAATTATTTATAAAGAAATATAGATTAGCTTAAAATTAAAAAAAATTAATTATTTTTTTAAAGTAATTTATTTATCTTACATATCAACTGAAATTTTTTATGAGCTAAGAAATCCTCTCATAATTTAAAATATAATTTTAATAGGAAACATGCAAAGTATCTTTTGTCTATTAGATAAAAATTAAAACGTAAAATTATCATTAAATTCTTATTTTTTATTTGGAGACGCATCAATTTTAAGAATATTATTTCAATATACAAACTGGTTAATTTAATTTTAATTTTATAGTACTATAATAGTTAGCTTTTATTGCATCTTCCCATAATTAGAAATGTAAACTATTTGAGTCAATCTAAACAATAACCTTTTTAATAGACTATTAATTTATAGCTTTTGTTTTTAGATATAACTTACTGTCTTTCTAAAAAAATAAAAAAATGGTATAATATAATCATGTTCTTTAAATTTAAAATATTATACTGCTGTAAGTAATCTGATTTTTCAATTAAAAACCTATAATAACCTATAAAATCTAAAAAAAAAGCTTAATGTGAAATCTTTAGCTACTAATAATAATATTGACATAAAAATGCATTTTTTCATTTGATTTATAATTAAATTGATAAATATTTAATTCGGTCGCAATTAAATTTGTTAAAAATTTGGCATTTGGGTACTTGTTCGATTGAGTATTAAAAATCAGCAGGACTTTACTCTATCGTATCCCTGGAGATAAACCTAATTTAATTTTGGAATTAAAATCAACTCGCCTATTTTCCCAAAATATAAAGTCGATTTATCTCGCTCCAGAGTGTGAAATAGGGATACAGTTAATAGAAAAGTCCATCCAATTTAATTTTTACTATTAAAAAACAAATTGTCTAGCATTTGAAAAAGTTAACTGTCAATTTTTTAAATTATCCATTTAATTAAATTTTATTTCTTAAAAGGTTTATATTTTTTGATGAAGAAAATTTAATTGTTATAGATATTCACTTGTAATTGTTATAGATGTTCACTTGGCTTAAAGTATTTAAGACAATTATATTTTTTTTTAATTTTATGTTTTTCTGATTACTATAAGTTAATCTAATAATTTTAATTAAATATCTTTATTTTGAAATTATTAATCTTAGGTATGATTGCTTAAAAGTCATATAATATAATCATTCTGATTAAAAATATGGAATCTTAATGGCTTGTAATAATTTTCTTAAGTGTATCTTATTGCATAAAAGCAGAATTGGCTATTTTAATAAATAGTAAATTCTATTATTATAATTTAAAATATTTATAAAACTAAAAATTCATTCAAGATATAATTTATTAAAATAATTAATAATTAGGAAAAAATGTTTAGCCTCCTGATATAAATAAAAATTTATAAATCTCAAGAAAAATGTATCATTCATTTTATTTGGATTTATAAAGTTAAAATAGAATTTAAAAATCTTTAAAAATAAAAATATTATCATTTAATACTTTATATGTATTTTTATGATATGGGTTTAAGTCCTTTACAATACGTAATCTTTTTTTTTTGTGATTCACATTTATAGTTTACATAACTACAGATAGTTCCTTCAGTACGAGATCCGTATGATTGCTGCAGTCAGAGAACTCTAAAACTTAAGAAATTTTAATTTTTAATATTTATATTATATTAAAATAACTAAATTCAATTTTTTCAAATCTGTCATTTCATATTATACAGTAATGATTTAAGGAATTTTTCATCAAAAAATTTTGTAAATCATCACTTTCTCTTAAATTATTATTTTCAATATATTTAAAAAAGAGAGTTTGATAATTCATCTTTATTTTTATCATTAAAAAATCATAATTAAGTGTATTCTTTAAATCTTTTATTAAACTAAGATTTTTATTTTTAAACAAGTATTTAAGTATTTAGCAGATGTATTTAAAGGTTTTAGTAATTAATCAAACATGCAATTAAAATGGTAGTAATATTGGTATTAAGTTTCATAGATATAAATTCATTACGAATAATTCATAATTACATAAATAAATATTTTTTAATCTATTAGTAAAAAAAATGAAAGTTTAGCTATTAATGATAATTTAAATAAAATAAATATAATATATCTTTTGATAAGATAATATAAATATAATTAAAATTTAGAATTGTTAATAAATGTGAAGAATTAAAAAATAATACTACTATAATCAATAAATTAGAAATTTCATTTTGTGATTTTAATTAAAAATATTTAAATGATCTCATTATTAATGTATAATAAAATAAATACTATTTAATGTTTAAATAATATCTATTATTTAATTATTTTAGTTTTTTAACTTTCCGATGATGAGTTGTCTGACATTTAAATCAAATATATTTAAATTAATTTATTTTAGTTAATTAGTTGTTATAACAGCTTATTTGAATTCAAATTTTAATTTAATATCTTCAATTTAATATTGATTTAATAAAATTAAAAAATTTGTGCTTATTCTCAAAATCCTCGATGTCTTCACATCTTTTGAGAGGACTCTTACATCTGATTATGCAAATTTCAATGAGAAGCATATTATCGAATTCTACCCTGATCAAGAGAAAGATGGTTCACCTACAACTATATCGAGATAAAACTATGCTCCCAAAACTCATGGAACTTCTAAAATTGTTGTGGCTATGATTGTGGTTGGTTATTAAAAAATGAAATTAACAAGCATATAATTTATAAATCTCAGTATTTTATTATTGTTTAACTAAATAATGTATAAGGATTTATAAAATTATTTAATTTTAAGTTTTATGAAAAAATGACAGGCTGTTAAATTAATTGATTAAAATTATTTATATCATTCACAATAATATGAATACAGAGTTATAGAAAATTTTGAAACAGTAGTTATATGAAATCGAAACCCCAAAACCCCTTAATGTGATTTATTATTGTTTTTATTTGTAAGGTATAAGTGGGGGGTCTTATTAGGATCTTTAGAGAAAAAAGATTTTAAATGAATATTAATTATATTTAATGAGTATTAGGTTATTTTATTAAATTAAATTTTATCTACTTTGTCATTTTTATATATCTTGAATTTTCTTTCTGTAGTGTCTAAAGTATGTCGTCTAATTATTGGCTAGGATAGGATGGAGCTCTCACGATTTTCATCTCAGTCATACTTTTAATTTCTTTGCAGATATCTTCTTAATTTATCTATTTCTAAGCAAAACTATTTGATTATATTCAAGTTAGTACCAAAGTAAGATATACTTTCCTTATAAATCTCTAATATAATTGCAGTTACTGCCCATACATCAAATTAGACCGAACCATTTGTCTATTTTTCTTTGAATGGGAAGTGGACTGGTGTTGCAAAAATCTTTGCTAGTGTTTCAATCTCTCATTTTAAGGCTCTATTTAAATCGCTAACTACTACTTCTAATGAGCCGAGCTCAGAATTATATTTTTACAGACTTAAAATCTCTATGAACATATTTCAAGTTCATGCAACTTTATGACACCATTAATCATATCTGATAGAATAATCCTTTAAGTCATCAGGAATTCTATTTTGATATAGATAATCTATTATAGTCATTTTACATTTCTTGAGTCTTAGAGCGATAAAACCTAAGCTTAATATGACACTATTAACTTAAGAAAATTTATGTATTCGTTAGCAAACTCATTTTATAATTCTTCATTCTTAATAAATAACTGAATTGTTATATCTTAAATGGTTGCATCGATTACTTATTAGCTTTGCCTTACTAGGTACACTTATATGTAAGCAATTTTAAATAAAACTACTAAGATCAATTGCATTTAATGCAAGAATACTCATTTCTAGTTTTTTTAATTACTTATTAATGTGGCTGAAGATCATGGAGCAACAATGAGAGCGGGAGCTGTTGGTGTGACGCGAGGGATATGTCTCCCAGGAACAAGCTGACGACTCCAACCTAACTGTCGCGCTGAAGAGCTAAGTGTCAACCCATGTGGTGCTAGTGTGACTACATAATCTTGCATAGATGTGTGGTTCAACGATAAAATTTAAATCATCCCAAACGATCAAGGAGCCTCAGAGAGCAGTAGCAAGAACTAAGGATGATTACATGCAAGGAGAACAAGCCACCTACTGCATCTCAAGATGAGAACAAGAAGTCATTTAGAAAAATTAACCACTCCAGTGACCAGAGAGGAGTCTTGTGATACAGTAAACCTGTAGTCACCAGCTTATTAAAACCTAATCACAACTAACTAAGTTAAGGTATTTAATAGTACATTAGTAAGTAATAATAAAAACTGATTTATTATATTTATATATATATATATATATAAATTAGAGATTTCTGATTAAATTTTGATCAATTTCTTTAATTTCAGTAGACTTAAGCGATTCTCACGCACCTAATATTTATTTCTTTCGCTTAGATGCAAGCTAAAACAGTATTTTTTAGAGGTAAATTCTTTGATTCTTATCGTCTCTGTCTCTAGAGTCTCTCATGCTGTTCTCTTTATGACTCAAGAGTAATTAGATTTTCTTTTTGCAGGAATATTCTTTAGGTTTCCTCGTCCTTCATTAAAAACTCACTCAAATAATGTTTCTGCATTTGCTTATTTACTTTTTCAGAATGAGCATAAGATTTTTGCACGTTTTGCATTAGTATCTTTAATAAACTTTATCATGCTAGAAAAATATCTTAGCTTTGACAGAGTAAACCTGTTTGAGGTGTCTTCTATTAATTGCAGATTAATTTTATCAGACTTAGTATTAAAATGTTTTTTTCTTTCAATTGGTAGCTGTTCTTTTACCTTTCTCAGCATAATCAATTTAAATTTAAACCCCTATCTCTGCAGTCTTATTCTGGTTATACTTATATAATAAATCCTCTGATTCAATTCAAGAGCTCTCATCTCAACCTCCCTTTCAATATAGATAATTTCAGTCTTTTTAGCTATACAAAGTTTAAATATGATTATCTAGCAATAAGGGAAACTGATTTTCGATTTAAGTAAGCCGCTATGTTTAAATTCAAATTTTAATTTCTATTATAAAGCTCTTATAACTTACCAAGTTATAGTTACTTTGTATAGGAGCTGGAACGCAGCAATAATGATTGATTTTGATGTGATAGAGTACATATTTATACTTAGTTTACAACTATAGATTTTCTAAATTCATGCTTAATATTCTAAGTTTTGGTACCAACTTAGAGAAAATTTAAGTTGGCACTGGTAACAATAAATTTTTGAAGCATTTTGGTTCTTTTCCAAAAAGCTTCATCAGTTTAAAACTAGACACTAATTAAGTTTTTGTAATAATTGGTACCAATTTAAATTAAACAGAATTAGTAACAGTACTAATTAAGTTAAAACAAATTTAGTACTAATTAAATGGAACTAAATTGATAAAAATGGAGCTCCATCTCTGAAGTTGTTACAGCTTCTGCCAGCTTTCGCCACGTATCCTTACCAGGTTGACCTCCTATTAGATGCCAATATTTAATACTAAGATTTTTAATAGTAGGATCAAGAACTCTATACATAAAAATTTGAAATTCAATAAGAAGAGAAGGAACAATGATGGAATCTATAAGCACTGCAATGAAGAGAGGCAAAGCTTAAGAAATGATCTCAAGATTTAGAAGCAAGGAGGATCTCTATCGATTCCTAACTCAACATAGTAAGCATGTAATATATAATTAATTATAAACTATAGTGGGTTTATTCCTTCTAATGATGGAAGATACCAAAATTTCATTCTTAAAAGCTATACTCTGTGATGAGAAGAAAGCCTTCAAAAAAATGAAATAAAGTTGATTGGTATACCATACTACCCAGAGATTTCAATCAGTAATCTCTACGACGATGATGTTTTTGCCACTTTAAGAGAAAGTTATCTTAGAATCTAGAAGAAGCTCACAAGAAACGATTCTCTATTTCTCCTGAAGATTTATAGAATCAAGACATACATATAAGAGAGACCTACCTCGCTGATTTTAAGAACCATCCCTTCCTCTCAAGTAAGCTTTTATTGATAGCTTTGTAGGAAAATTTGAAACTAGTGTATACCTAATGAAAGATAATGTAAAGGTTCAAGAGAAAGTCATAAATAATTCGTGAAGGGACCATGAGACTTTATAAAGATTTTTAAAAGATGGATGAAGTAGCTGGCTCAAAGAGAAGAAATACATGTCCACCAAAGCTTAGGAGGTAGAAAAAAGAGAAGCCAAATCCCTTTTTGGGTTAGTTAATATGTGAACTTGTTCATTCATTAAAATCTAAGACTTATTTATAAAAATTCGTTATTGCTTCTCTCGCACAAACAGTTGTCTTATCTATACTTACTCTCATGCAGCTGCTCTGAATCAAGTCTACTTGTTCTATTAGTAATTCATGCATTTAAAACCCCAAAACCCCTTAGTGATGTTTATAAATTCTTCGATTTTTAGGGTAAAGTTGGGGTCTTATTGGGGTTAGTAGAGAAATTAGGTAAATTTGTAAAATGAGAAATATTAATTTACTAATTTAGGGTCTATTTATGATGAGAAATATCTAGATATACTGCTTAAGCTTAGGTATGGTACGAGTATTAATATAGACTAAGTCAAACCAGTACTAATTATGCAGCTATTGCAAAGCTCTTACACAAGAGTGCCTCAACTGTTAGGTATCACTGCTTGCTAGCTGTTTAGCATTTTAATTCTGGTTGTTGAACGCATCCAGCAAGAAAATAAAAGTTCACTCAGACCCATATTGACTACCTTTGTATTATTAAATTAGAAAGTTATAAGGATAGGGTGACCCACAGGGGCTCGAGGCTGGAGACTTTCTAATAGAGCTCTCTACTACACTAAGGCCTACTGAGGGTAAGCAGGGGGTTGCTGGGTTCACCGCATTAGGGCCAGTCGGCGGGGTTCAATCTGTCAGATCCTAAACTCCTCGAGTTGTCTGCATGCTAAGGATTTCCTTTCCCTGCATTAGATGATCTTCCTGCCTTGAGTCAGCTTCCTAGGTAATAAGGAGCAGGATTAAGGTGGTGCCCAGCCTTCAAAAGTGAGACGATGAGAACCATAGAAGCCAACGATAATGATTATCCTCACACATCAGGTCGGGTTAATGGGGCTACCTCAGCGAAAGGACAAATACTACTATCTCAGTAGCGGTGGAACCTGGTAAGAGTTTTCTACAGACCTCCCTTTAATTGTTTACAGGAAGCAGTTCTCTGCGAGCTCTGCGGGGGATACTCCTAGTTCGCTAGGCATTTATCTCGTATGCATCTTGATTACAGGGTGAAGTAGATTAAGGGGCGAGGTGGTTTTTCGGAGTTTTTCTAATTCATGACTTGTCACGTCATTGACTGCCATGTCAACTGTCTTCATATACTTCTACTTCACGACTAAAATTGATGGTTTAATTTTAGTATTAAAGAGTGAATTGTTAAATCTTTAATTTTGAGTATAATTCGTTAATCATCATCACTACCTTTGTGACTCTAAGACTTTAAAGTATTGGGCACATTTTCCTCTTGATTAGCGAGCTGTAATTTTTCATCGCATGTTTCCTGATATGCTTATCTCTCCTTGGACTATTGCCAATAATTATAAAAGAAATGGCATTACTTTTAAGACTTTCAACAGAGTGAAGAGAGTGATTGATTATACAGTGCCATTTTATAGTAATAATTTAAACTATATTTATGATTAAATGTAGAGAGCTTTAACTTATAACATCAAATTCATACATGAAGATGAAGCTGTGTTTACCTTCAACACCTTTATAAAGAAGTCATGGTACAAAAAGTATGATAACATAAAAAGTTTATGACTAAAAAATAAATGTTGTCACTCACGCATTTTTAGCTGGTATTAGTGAAGATTCTGGCTTAGAAAGTTATGTGATTCATCCTCGCTCTATTCAGCTAGAGTAGTATATAGAGTTCCTACATAAGCTGAGAGATAAATACAATGATTGAGAGATCATCCTGTTTGTTGAGAACCTCTCAGTTCATAAGACTAAGGAGTCTAAGAAAGCTTATAAAGAGTTAAACATTACTCCTGTTTACAACGTTCCTTATAGCCCATATTTAATGGAATTCAATTCTACTGGAGTTAAATCAAGACCCACTACAAGAAACTGCTCCTGTATCACCTAATCATAATTTATAATTTGAAAAATTTAGTGAATTAATAATTTAATTAAAGTTAATCAGAATAATTATTATTCTAATAAAAAATGGAAATGTCTAAAAAAATGTTTCAACTTCTTCATCTTCATCATCATATTCATCTTCAAAATCTTTTATGTCTTCTAAGTCTCCTCTTTGTGTCGTCTAGCGAAGCCTCTGCCCAGTTGCACAAGTGGTCTTACCAGGTCGGACCACTAAAAATTAAAAATTAAAGATATTCTTTTTGTAACTTACATTTTATGTGAGTGCTGTTCTTCCACCTGCGTCTGATCTATACGAATACTTTTTAATATATTAAGTTTTTGATTAAATTTATCAATTTCCTATTATAAACTATAAATGCATGACTTGCCTAGAGATAGAGTAGCTTTGATTCAGAGTTGCAAGAGAGTGAGCATAAATAAGAAAACAGTTTGTGCGAGAGAAGAAAGAATGAATATATATAAATAAATTTTAGATTTAAATGAATGAATAAGTTCACAAATGAAATTAACCCAGAAAGGAATTAGGCTTCTCCTTCTTCTCCTTTTCTAATGGATTGCTTGGGCCCATATTTCTTCTTTTAGTGTCAGCTCCTGCATCTATGTTGATTTCATCTGGCTTTTAAAAATCTTTATATAGTCTCTTGTTCACTTCATGGATAGTCTATGACTTTCTCTCTTTGTGAACCTTTGCATGTTCTTTCATTAGGAATATACCAGTCCCAGGTTTCCTTACAAAATTATATGTCAAAGCTTACTAGTGAGGTATGGATGCTTCTTAAGCTCAGCAAGCCAGGTCTCGCTTATTAGTATGCCATGCTTTTTTTAATCTTCAGGAGAAAATGAGTAGCATTTTTTGTGAGCTTCTTCAATGACCTCTCTGAGATATCTCTTTCTTAATGTGCCAAGAACACCTCTTTTCTGGAAGTTTGTTAGAGAGTTGTTTCTTGGTAGGAAGATAAACTTCTAATTCTTAATATATCATCGCATCCTCGTAGAGATTAGTGATTGAAATCTCTGGGTAGTATGGTATACCAATCAACTTTATTTCATTGTTTTTGAAGGCTTTCTTCTCATCACAGAGTATAGCTTTTAAGAATGAAATTTTGGTACCTTCCATCGTTTGAAGGAATAAACCCAATATAGTTTATAATTAATTATATATTACATGCTTACTATGTTGAGTTAGGAATCGATAGAGATCTTCTCTTGTTATTAAATTTCAAATTATAATATATAAAGTTCTGGATCCTATTGTTTAAAATCATAGTATTAAACATGGGCATCTTATAGGGGGTCAACCTGATAAGGATACGTGGAGAAAGCTGGCAGAAGCTGTAAAAAATTGCAGAGATAAAGCTGCATTTTTATCAATTTAGTTCAATTTAATAAGTACTAAATTTGTTTAAATTTAATTAGTACCGGTACTAAATTTTCAAATTTTATTAGTACCAATTTAATAATACCAAAACTTAATTAGTACCTAGTTTTAAACTAATGAGATTTTAATGGAAAAGTTCCAATCTGGTTAAAAACTGAATTGGTATCAGTACCAGCCCGGTTTTTGTACTTGGTTTGTACCAAAACAAAAATTATTAAGCAAGAAATTTGAAAAATTTATAGTTATAAACTAAACATAAATATGATACCTATAGCCTGAATATCAATCATTATTGTAGTATCAACTCCTATAGAGAGTTACTAAAACCAGAGAGTCTATTATAGTTTTATAAAAGAAAATTAAATTTGAATTTAAACATAGCGGCTAACTTAAATCGAAAGGCAGTTTCTATTGAGACAGGATAATCATAGCTCAACTTTGGGTCCTTTAAGAAACCAGAAGTAATTTATTTTGAGAGGGAAGTTGAGCTAAGAGCTCTAGAGTTTGAAGCAGAGGTCTTTTAAGTTAAAGTTTAAAACAAGAAAAAGAGTACAGTGGGAGTTCAAACACAAGTTGAATTAATTTAGGAAGAAAAGGAACAGCAATCAATTGAAAAAAAATTAAGGCATTTTAATGTGAAGACTGTTAAAACTTCTTTTCAACTGAGTTTAGCTTGAGGAGGCACATCAAAATGATGCACTTTGCTGAAAGGGCTAAGATCATCTTCAAACATGATAAAGTATATGATAGGTATTAATGCAAAACATGCATGAAGTCAAATACTCATTCAGTTAAAGTAAAGAGGCATGTGCGAAAGCATCACTTAAGCGAATTCCTGATTAAAGATGAAGAAACTTAAAAACTGATACCTGCTCAAAGAAAAAATAACTCTCTTGAGTCATAAAAAGAACAGGAGAAGAGGCTCAAGAAGCAGAGTAGCTTTGAATATATGAATAGGCCAGCAAATCGTACTCTTATAGCATGTCTTTAAGAGAGAGCTTCATATAACTACTTTGAATGCAATTGATATTGAAAGCTGTATTGAAAACTACTTACATTTTGACCTGCTAAAAGAGGCTAAACTTCTAGTTGTTGATGAGTATACTTACAATACCCCAAAACCCCAATTCATGCTTAGTCTATGAGTTTATAGTGATTAGACTAGTAGTTTTTAATTCGAAAATGCGACTAATCGACTAGTTATGAGCTCTATAGTCTTCGACTAGGTCGATTGATGGTGTTCGTTGATGATATGAGCATGATAGTCAAAACATACAACTATACCTCACCATTGTTCAATTGGGTTGTTTGTGATTTAGTCTTAATTACATCTGTTAATCTTTAATTATAACTTAACAATTAATCAATATAAGCTTATTCTACCTTACTTAAGTTTCCTAGCTGTCTAGTAGTCATAAGTGAGTGTTTGTTGCTTAGTCCGACTAGCTAGTCGTATGTTGATCTAGTCGTAAGGGTAGTCCGACTACCTAGTCGTAGTCGATGATTTCTTAGTCTTAGTCTTACGACTAGCTGTTCCTCTCCACAGCTTTATAAGCAAGTTTAAGCAAGACTCTTCAACTTCAGCCTACAACCAACCTGTATCTGTGTTATATCACTCTCTTGCTGCATACTGTACATGAGTGAATGGATATCCTACTATGTTTGAAGACTCTGGTCGTAGGTAGTCTAAACAGCGACTAGTCGAATCAAGACAGACTAGCTAGTCGGATTTGCTGCCACAAGGTTGCTTAGTCGTAAAACTAGGTAAATTACTCCTTCAAGGATAACTATCACTTACCCTGAGCGAACCATGTCGAACCATTCACAATAGTATCACTACATGCTTAGCATCATAATAGCAAGTGAAACTTCAGTCTACAGCGTTGGTGGAGCAAGAATCAATGTTTCGCCAAAGTGGTGTAAAATTTCCGAATTTTAGGTTTAGACTGGCCTAGTCGTAGAACAGAAATTTTAAATTGGATGTCAACTTATACAAAATAGGCATCAATCTATGATTCTGATAGACTAAACAACGTCAAACAGTCATCAATCATCCTTGTATCGACTGTCATTGATGATATCCAGCATAGAACCTCAATCAACCAGAAAAATACATAACCTGCTTCGTTCAATTTAAAATCCTTTAAAGTGAATTATGCATTTTTCTGGTTGATTGAGGTTCTATGCTGGATATCATCAATGACAGTCGATACAAGGAGGATTGATGACTGTTTGACGTTGTTTAGTCTATCAGAATCATAGATTGATGCCTATTTTGTATAAGTTGACATCCAATTTAAAATTTCTGTTCTACGACTAGGCCAGTCTAAACCTAAAATTCGGAAATTTTACACCACTTTGGCGAAACATTGATTCTTGCTCCACCAACGCTGTAGACTGAAGTTTCACTTGCTATTATGATGCTAAGCATGTAGTGATACTATTGTGAATGGTTCGACATGGTTCGCTCAGGGTAAGTGATAGTTACTTGAAGGAGTAATTTACCTAGTCTTACGACTAAGCAACCTTGTGGCAGCAAATCCGACTAGCTAGTCTGTCTTGATTCGACTAGTCGCTGTTTAGACTTCCTACGACCAGAGTCTTCAAACATAGTAGGATATCCATTCACTCATGTACAGTATGCAGCAAGAGAGTGATATAACACAGATACAGGTTGGTTTAAGGCTGAAGTTGAAGAGTCTTGCTTAAACTTGCTTATAAAGCTGTGGAGAAGAACAGCTAGTCGTAAGACTAAGACTAAGAGATCATCGACTACGACTAGGTAGTCGGACTACCCTTACGACTAGATCAACATACGACTAGCTAGTCGGACTAAGCAACAAACACTCACTTATACGACTAGACAGCTAGGACACTTTAGTAAGGTAGAATAAGCTTATATTGATTAATTATTAAGTTAGAATTAAAGATTAACAGTTGTAATTAAGACTAAATCACAAACAACCCAATTGAACAATGGTGAGGTATAGTTGTATGTTTAGACTATCATGCTCATATCATCAACGAACACCATCAATCGACCTAGTCGAAGACTATAGAGCTCATAACTAGTCGATTAGTCGTATTTTCGCATTAAAAACGACTAGTCTAATCACTAAAAACTCATAGACTAAGCATGAATTGGGGTTTTGGGGTAAAGGTGGTATAGTTGTAGTTTTGGACTATCATGCTCATATCATCACGAACACGATCAATCGACCTACGTCGAAGAACTATAGACTCAAAACAGTTCTATTTAGTCATTTTCTCAATTAAAAACGACTATCTAATCACTATAAATTCCATAGACGTAAGCATGAATTGGGGTTTTGGGGTAATGTATATCCATTCAAGTATCTCATTAAAAACGAGCAGTATCAAAATGAATTTGCAAATGAATACATAATACTGAGAGAGGCTTAGAAGAAGTAATTTAAGAACTTACTAAGACTCGATGTAGTTATTCTTGGGCATGGTTTTGTTGCATTAAGACTAAAAAAGTTTGAAATTACTTTGAGAGAGTATCTTTATCAAAATAGATACCCAGATGTTTTATATGAGATACTGTCAGAAATAATTTAGGGTGTATAAGAGCTCTATGAACTCGTTATTTGCATAGCGATTTGGAGCCTGAAAATTTTATGTTAAATCTCTGTCCATTGGAAATAGTGATTTCAGTAGAGCGATAATATAAGAGATAATGAATTTTGCTAAGGCGCTTGACATACCAGGATACTTTCTAATCAGGGAGAAGTGGACTAATGGCTTTGTTTAGTTGGATGTTCGGGGAGTTGCTGCC
>ARYC01004900.1:0-19244 GCA_000711775.1 Oxytricha trifallax
TTCCACATTCAATATTTTACTATACCAAACCTTAAAAATAAGAAAAAATTCTGACAAGACATAAATAATCAAAATAATATAGTAATTGTTTCAATATTAAAATTTGAGATGGAAAGTGAAATTTTGTCCATCATATAAATAAATTTTAAGAGATAAATTTAATCTAATAAAAACCTTGATTATTCATCTAAAAATAAGCTAAAATAAATTAATTGCAGAAATTTCATTTAATTAAAAGGAAATTTTCTAAATTAAAATAATTTTTGATACTATAAAAACTGAATGACATTCAAAACCCCAAAACCCCTTAATGAGGTTTATAAGTGCTTTGATTTGTAGGGAATTTGTTAGGGGTTGGGGTTATTAATTTAATGCGAGACAAAAATAACAAGCTTTTGGGGTCTATTTATGATGAAGAGTATATAGATTTAGTGTTTAAACTACGTTATGGATGTGATATGTATAGTGAATAACTCAAACCAGAACTGAACTATAAGTCTATTGCACTGCTCTTAAAGCGTAGTCCCACAACTGTTCGTTCTCACTGCTTGAAAGCTGTGTAATTAAAGCAATAATAGCTGAATTCTTAGCCTAAGAGGAAGTCTAAGTTATATAGAAGCATATTGACTATCTTATTAATGAAAAAACTTTGAAGTATTGGGGCTCACTTCTCTCTCGACTAACGAGCTATTATGTTTCATCGCCAGTTCCCTGAGTTGAAGATCTCTGCATAGACTGTTGCAAACATTTATAAACGAAACGGTATCTCTTACAAAGGTGTAAATCGTATCAAGAGAGTCATTGATTTCACTCTGCCATTTTTACAACAACAACTTAAATTATATTTATAATTAAATGCAGAGAGCCTAATAGAATAATATTAAGTTTATTCATGCTGACGAGGCTGTGTTTACATTACACTTTCATCTAGAAGTCTTGGTATAAGATTTATAGCAACATAGAAGTATATGACTAGAAAGTCAAGGTATAAACAATGGCTATTCTTGGAGGAATTAGCGAGGATACTGGTTTAGAAACTTATCTTATTCATCCTCGCTCTATTAAGACAGAATAGTATATAAAGTTCTTAGAACAGCTGAGAAAGAAGTACCCTGAATAAGAGATTATACTGTTCGTTGATAATTTTTCTGTTCATAAGACCAAAGAAACAAGGAAGAGTTATGAATAACTTAGAATAACGCCAGTGTTCAACTTACCTTACAGTCCATAGTTTAATGAAATTGAGTTCTACTGGGGAATATTAAAAAGTCATTACAAGAAACTGCTGCTATATCACTTGATGCATGACCTACCTATCGATACAGTAGACTTTATTAAAGCTCAGCGAAGAGAGTAGATAATTTGTTGGCTTAAAAGTGTGCTAAAGAAGGGAGAGTGAATGTATATAAATAAGTTTTTTAGTTAAGATTAATGAATATATAAGTCACATTTAAAATTCTTTAGAGGGAGCTGGCTTCTCTTTCTTTTCTTCTACTTCTTGCTACCCTCCACCTAAGTTTCTTCTCTTACTGCCAGCTCCAGCATCTAGGTTCATTGACTCTGGTGGCTGAATATTTGAATAAAGTCTCTTGCTGACTTCATACTTTGTCTGCGACTTTCGCTCTCTGTGAAGCTTGCTCTATTCCTTCATCAAGAAGATGCCAGTACCAGATTTTTCTAAAGAGTTAAACTATAAATCTCACTTGAAATATAAGGGTGCTTCTGCAGCTCTGATAGCCAGCTCTCACTTATCTTGATCCCTTGTTTGTCCTTATCTTCTGAAGAGATGCTGTACCTTTTCTTATGAGATTCTTGAATAATTTTCTTTCAAGTAATCACCTTTAATTGTTGCAAGTATGCCAAAGAAATAGTTTCTTTCAGGCAGTTTATTTGACAATTGTTTCTTAGTAGGCAAGTACAGCGAAACCTCTGGGTCGTTCATAGCATCATCATATAAGTTAGTCACTGAGATTTCTGGAATAGTTTGGAATCTCTGCAAACTTTACATCTTAAGTTTTCAATGCTTCTTCTCTTCGCAGAGTATCGCCCTTAGAAATGAAATTTTGGTACCTTCCATCGTTGGCAAGAACTTACCAACTACATAATCAAGATGAGTTACTATGAGTTCATTACCTTGCTGCACCAGGTAGCGGTGCAAATCCTCCTTGCTTCTAAATTTTGAATCAATTCTTGAGCTTGCACTCTTTTCATTGCATCATTCATTGACTCCATCTTGTTTACAGATCTAAGAAATGATATTCAAATTTAAAGTTTATTGATTTCAATTATATACCTCTGTAAAACTTACTATTAAATATGGGCATCCTATAGGAGGTCAACCTCGAAGTAGGATATGGAGAAGGTTTTGAGAACTGGTTTCAAACTTGAGAGATAGATATCAATTTCTTCTGTTATAGTTCCATATTTTTAAATTTAAATTGGTACGTACTTAATTAGGAGCAGCTCCTAAAATGCTAGTTCTTAATTAGGAGCACCCTAAATTTAATAATAAAATCTCAAAATACCTCCTAAAGCAGTAGGTACTTAATTAGGTGCACTTCCTAAATCGGTACGTACTATAATCAACTTATTATTGAAAGTAAAAATGGTTACTTCCTCACCCATATGTAGAACTGGATCGTCTCTTAACATTCATAATTCTTCTCTTATACTCTAAGAACTTCCCTTGAAACTTGTAGGCTTGCAAAACTCTCATATAAGCTCTCAGTTATAGAGGCAGTTTTATAATTTTAAATTCAAATTTAAATATGAGCGCTAACATTTTAAGAAAAACAAACAGCACTTCCATCAAACTAAATGAGACTTACCTTTGGCAGCAATAAAAAGTGTGATAGCTGCGAGATGAACTCTCATAAAGAACTACCAGAGATATCACTTGAGGTCTCTGTTATTAAAATAGAAATTTATAAAAGAAAATAAATGGCAAACAAGTGTGTGGGAGACAGAGAGGAGGAGAAAGTATTAATGAAATTCCTATACAAACTGAAGAAATAGAAGTATACTTTTGTGAGCTGTGTGAGAGAGATTTTGCTCATAAATCTAGCTGGTACAGGTATATGAAGGTTCATAAGGAAGCTAAGCCTACTGTATACTTAAAGCATGACAAAGTTATGGAAAGTATGATTGCTTTGAGTGCCATAAGCAGTACTCTCACACAAGAGACTTAAAGAAGCATCTTTTAAAAGCCCACAAGAAAGAAATAGAAGTTGAAGATTAAGACACTCAACTAAAGTTGCTCAACAAAAGAAAAGCAAGGGAGCCTCTTTAAGTTGCTGAGCTTTAACAGGCAAGCGAATCAGAGTATGTGAGGATTGCACGCAACCTCTTAGCATCAGAGGTCACTAAAATCATGATTAAAATATAATACAAGAAAATTCCAGTACTTGCATAGATTGATTTAGATACTTCTCTCTAAAGCTACCTAATTCTAGAGGACTCCTATGACAAGAAAGTTATTAAGGATCATCAGTATGCTTACAAGGTATATCCTTTCAACTATCTCCTTAGTGATGATAAATATTAAATGGAGTTTACTAATGAATATTAAGTACTCACTCAGGCTAAGTTTAAAGAGTGCAAATACTTAATAAAGCTAGATGCTGTTCTCCTAGCCAAAGATCATGTAGCTTTCAGACTACCACTCTTTGAAATTACACTCAGAGATTTCATAACTGATCAAAGAAATCATAGATAGCTTGCTTTAATATCAACCTAAGCTATACAAGGTATCAAAGAGCTTCATAAGTTAGGCTTTGTTCACAGAGATCTCAAGCCTGAGAATATAATGTTGAACTTTTCACCAGTAACAGTAACAATTATTGATTTCAACAGAGCCTTAAGAGTGGAAGTATCAAGGCTTGGAAGTGTAATGGGAACTCCAGGCTATTATCCAGAAAGAGAAGACTGGAGAGATGGAGACTTATAGTGGGATGTGTGGGCTTTAGCAGCAATAATAATAGAGTGCGATATGCCTCGCAATGAATACTACTCTACAAGATGCGAGAAGGATGCTAAACAAAGAATAAAGCAATTTATTGACAAAACAAGAGTATCTCAATCAATGAAACAAATGGCAGAGTCAATAATAATTAAACCAAACTCAAGATCAGACATATCAATAGAGCAGATAGAGTTGTGGTTAAGTAAGATAAACTTCAGACCTCTCCCACATGATCCTAAGGTGCATTTTGAGTGATTAAATTAAATACATTTACTATAAATTTCACATTAAAACCTATTAATAACCCCAACCCCTAACAAATTCCCTACAAATCAAAGCACTTATAAACCTCATTAAGGGGTTTTGGGGTTTTGATTGATTAACTTCAAAATTAATAATTTTATGGTTTAAGGAACTTACACGAATAAATGTTTTAATTTATATTAATTAGTCATTTAAATTACTCCATTGCATTTTTTACAAGATTTTTTATATTACAATTTTGGGATAAATATAAATTAAAAGAAACCTAGGGTTAATCTTAATAAAAGTTTATGAAGGAAAGTTTAGTTTTATAGCTAAATTTAGTTTGGTTTTTGGGTCATGTTTAAAGCATACTTTTAACAGAAAAGATCAATATAATTTGTTAAAAAACTATTTCTCAAAAAAATTATATATTAAACTATATATCAAAGACTTAACATTATTATTGTTATTAGATAAATAATAAACGAAATAAGATTTTTTTATTCAAAGAAACAGAAAAATTGTTATAAATTTTAATCAGCATAGTTTGATAAAATTATCATTAAATTTTTTATTTGCATTATTGAAAAATAAATGAGGTAATAAAAAATTAAAATTTAAGAAATCAAAGTGATTTTACTTCATTTTATTTAAAAAAAACTAGTATTTGATAGTTTTTATAATGAAAAAAGGAGTGTATTGTAAATTTTTTAGCGAAAGTGAATAATTTACTTTCGATTCAAATTCATAAAATTTTTTAAATTAAAATTTTCAAATTTATCAAATAAATATAGCGAGATATACGATAATTATATTTTATTAAAATTATATTTATATTCATTAAATTATAATTAATGAGACAATCTATAATTTAAATATATTTAAAAAATGCATATAACATTAAATAATTTTGTTTAATTATATAAGACACCTGATTTGTTAAGTTCAGTCCATTTGTTTTAAAATAAATCAGTTTAGTTAGCTTTCACTATTGTAGAAATACATTTGAATTTGGAAAATTAAATATAATTAAATTAATAATAAATCAAAATCGTCGCTGTTAAAGTTGGCCAATTTGAACGATCTAGGGCTCATTCGATAGAGAATTCAAAAATAGCTGGACTTTACTATTGGCGGTACTATTTTATCGCATCCCCACAGCGAGATAACTTCACTTTAATGTGAGGGCATAATTTAATGAATTTAGATAAGTTTAATTAAAGTGAAGTTATCTCGCTGTGGGATGCGATAAAATAGTACCGCCAATAGTAAAGTCCAGCTAATTTTGAATTCTCTATCGAATGAGCCCTAGATCGTTCAAATTGGCCAACTTTAACTGCCACGATTTTGATTTATTATTAATTTAATTATATTTAATTTTCCAAATTCAAATGTATTTCTACAATATTAAAGAAGTAAAAATAACTAAGCTTTTTAGTTTTTAATTAAATTAAATACATGTTGATTGAGATTGAGCAGACAAATAGATATTTCAAACATAAATTAATGACCTTTTTATGAGTTAAATTTATGTATATAATATAAAAATAGTGTATATTATATAAATAAATGAATTAAATTTTAAGTATTAATAAGGATTTTTTTATAGAAGGGAGATTTTTGTCTAATTATGTTTATTTTTTATAAGATAATGATTTAAACTACCATTACTATAGGCTCTGATTGAAGAATAGGAGATATGAAGTTAACTGTATCTTTAAAACTAAAGAACTTAACTAATAAATTGGTAGAGAGAAAATTTATTTTAAGCATCAGTATTTAGCAATATTATTTTTAAAAAAACTCCTTATAATTCATTTTATATTCCAAATAAAATTCTAAACAAGATTCTAAAAATTTATCAATTCAGGTAATAAATAAAATATAATTAAAACTTTTCATAACTAATTAAATTACATGTTTTTTCATTAAGAAAAAGAAATTTTTTAATAATTTATAAAAACCACTCATTTTTAACAATAAGTAGAATTTGCTTGAAAATGTGTAGCCAAGAAAGTACACAAAATTATTATCAATAAAGTAGGAAATCAATTTTTTTAAATATTTATATTATAAAATTGTTATAAATATTAAATACTCTAAAGTAAGTTATACATTAATTAATAACTAATTTAAGCATATTGTCATTCATTATTCATTATTTTTATTTAGTTAGTATAATCTTTAGATATTCAAACAATTAAGAATAAAAATATGTATTATAAAATGCTAGTTAATAAAGTACAATTTATTATTATTATATCCCCATTAATAATTTATGATAAACTTACTGCCAAAGTACCTATGCTGTTTTTAATTCCAATTTATCTACAAATTCCTAGAGTCAAATCAGCAATTCCAAGTTATTAGTATATTATATTATTGGATGTTTTTATTATATTATTGTACCTTGATTTTTTTATTTATTTAATATATTTTAAATATTAAAAAAGCAAATTTAAATAATTAATATAGTTTTCTATTAATTATGAAATCAATATAATTAAACATGTAATTAAATTATTTTTCTAATTTGAAAATTTAAGGATATAATATTATAAATAGTTATAGAAATTATTGAGTATATATTTATTGATAAAAAGGCAGAGTTCAGTGTAGAAAATATGGGCATTAAATTAAAAATCTATGAGGGCCGATCTGATGAGGGTTAAAATGGATGAGTGCGAATTAATAAGAAAATCATTTGACATGAATATTTGGTAAATAGTGAAGGTATTTTATTTCCCTCAAATTAACATTAATAATCTATTAAAAAAAAGGGGAAATTATCTCATATAAACGAATATTTGTTAGAGCTTTTCATCTCAAAATTTTTATCTTTTTTTTTTTTCATTATCTCTCTTAAATATGCATAAGTTAAAGCTTCTCTATTAATGGAAAATATCCCATTCTTTATTGATTTATATTATTAAATAAATTAAGATGATTCGTGTCTTGCAACTGCAAATTTTAAATAATTTTTTTTATATATAATAGCCAAGAAAGTAATACAATTTAAGTTTAAAACAACAATATTTAACAATTCTATAAATTGCAACAAAAAAAAATAAGAATCTATTTAATTTTCATGTAACTATTCAACAATTGTATATATTTTGGGAATAAATCGCAATATTAAAGACATATTTCAATTAATTGATTCTATTATCGTTTTATAAATCTGATAAATTTCATGTCTAAAGAGTGGAAAGTTGCTTAAACTTTATAATTATGAATTTATTCAATTTTTTTTCAGAAATATGAAAAAAATATATAGTTTATTGATTGAAGTATGTCTGTAGTTTTTGTAGTTTATAGTCAATAATAATCACTACTTTTGTATCAAATTTATATAAAATAAGTTGAAAATTTAACAAGAAATATAATTTTATTTTTGACTTTGCTAATTAAAAGAGTTTCTCGATATTATTGTTAATATTATATTCGTGATTTTCAAACAAAATTCAATAATTTTTCATGATTTTTTTTTTAATTTATAAGAAAAATTTGAGATGTGAGACATATTTTCCCTATTTTTGATAATAACTACATCGAAATTTAAATATTTTATTTATTTAGAAATAATTTGTAGTATAATATATATTATTTATAGTTTCTCATTAATTTTTATAATAAATATTAAAAATATTTTTATTAAATAATTTAATTGATGAAAAGATGTAGGTTTGATTCAGGTAAACTTTTTTAAATGATAATGTATTTTTATAATTGGAATATAAATTAAAATTTGTAATTGATATCAAATTTTTATTCAAATATTGATATTTTAATTTATATGAAATATTGTAAAAAAAAAGATTAAATTCTTAAATGAAAATATTAATTTGAAAACCTTTTATAAAATATTTGATTTAAAAAATTTATTTTACCTTTTATAATAAATAATTACAGTGAATTATTGTTTATCTTGCGATAATAGTTCCTATTCTATCTGTAGTCGGGACTTACCATTAACTTTCTATAATGCCTTTTTCTGTATTTATGAAACCAAAAGTTTTTATTTTTTTTTAAAATTTATAACTTCCATTCTAAAAATCACTAAATCCGTTTTATAGTTAATAAAAATTCCAAAATATTACTCATTTAAAAAATTATTGATGGTTCTTATTACTTTCTGTGTTTTTTAATTTATTAATTACTATTGTAACTTCAATCGCTAAAATTAAGAACATTCAAAAAAATCTTATCTAGAGTTATTTAAACTGTGTTAATAAACCTTATAACTTTTTATTATTGCAAATCCTCAGTAAGCATCAATTTAAAAATTTTTATTTATTTTTATACATTTTTACAAATTTTGGTTTATTATTAAAAGCATAATTTACTCACTTTAGTTAAAAAACAATTTATTTTTATTATTTTTTCTATACATTTTATAAGTATTTTTATGTCTTAATTTTTTTGTCCTCTGTGTAAATTAGAAAAGACCCAAGAGATGAATCGTTATAAATGTTTTTGTCTATACATTTCGAACGAAATACTTAGTGTATAGGTATTAAATTAATAATTCCGAATATTAATTTAAATGTCTTTACAATAACTTAAATATTTTTGGAGGTTCTTGAAACTAATAAAAGCAAGCAGTTTTTTCTTTAAAAAATACTAGATAGAATTTATTAAAAGTAAATGTTTGTTAAGTTATTAAAGAAAAATTTAATTAAAAATTTAGATTAAAGTTTCCAATTAACTATAGCATGTATGATGATTATCTCACACTTAAAAAATTATAGAATTTGATTATTTTAAGTAAAATAATTATCAGAATCATTATTTTATTCTTAAAAATAAATGAATAAATATTTTGTTGATTTATATTAAAATATAAATCAATTTAATTTGAAATAGCTAACTAAGTCAAAATTTGTATCATTAAGTCATAATGAATTTATAACTTATTAAATATGGAGAATAATATCATATATAAGATTCAAATAAATATTATCAGCAAATTAAGAAATGGGATTTTGATTAAACAAGAAAAATTAACTTCTGAATGTGTCAACAATAGTCCAAAAATAATAAAAATAATAATTTTTAAAAGTTTGTTTTAGTTGAATTTAATATAATTTAAATTTATTGTTTTGTTTAATTAATATATTTAGAAATTGTTTTATATTTAAAATTAAAAAGTCACGTAGAGCTAAGTATTGAATAAATAAAAAAATAAAAGAATCACTGATTTATTAATCTTTATAAATGCTTTTTCCCAGGGCCTTTCTTAACGTGTAAATAAAAGCTATAAATTTTTTATTAAAAATTCAAAAATTCTTTAAAATCTCTTGATATTGCAAATAATAAAGTTTAGAAAACTCGTATAGAGTATTGATTATCGATACTATTTAAATTAGCCTACTTAAATTTAATTATTATATAATACCTGTTAATTTAATAATAACTAAAGTTTTCATTCTAAATAATATTCATCGAAGTTTTATATATTACTAGACTTTTACAATAAATTCTAATATAAATTTCAGGATTCATAAATATATGTACTTATAGAGTTTTTTTAATTTTTGATATAACTATAAGATTAAATATATATATAATAAAATAAGATTCATGAATATGTCTTATAAGATTTTCCTATCCACAAATTTTTTTATTTTAAGTTACTTTGAACAATGTTTTATTTTTAAAAGTATCTAAATGTAAAAATTCTAAATAGAAATTGAATTAATTTATCATTCACATATTCAAGCAAATAATTATTTATTAAGAAATTCTTTTATTCCTTTTAAAGATTAAGTTAATAGAATCATAATGAACAGATAAATGATTAAGTCAAGTTTTTAATTATTAAAAAATGACTTATTTATTGCATTAAATGTTAAGCATATTAAATTTAAAAAAAATATATATGTAAATCCACTCTAAACTTATTCAACATTTGCAACGGACTCTAAATTTATTATAATTTTAAAATGCCAAAAATAACATCAATTTTAATCAGAGAATAAAAGAGTGAAAATTATTGTATATATAAATAGCAATTTAAGTGCTGTTAGCATTATATTTTTTTTTTCTCAGAAGTTAATCAATCAAATTTAAATGTTATCTTTACAAATTTATTAGATTAAAATAATTTGTTTATATTAATATGGCATTAGGTTTTTATAATCCCCATGATTCAAAAATTATAAAAAATAAGATGATTGTATTAATCTTAATATAAAAAGAAGAGATATTACATATAGAATTAGACCTGACTCCAGTCATTTATATTAAATTGTGGTTTATTCATAAGCTTAATTTGGATAAATATATAGGTTGTTTTGAGAAAAATACTCTCTAATAAATTAACAAAATAAATTAATGATATTCATATGTTTATACTAATTAATTAATATATGAGAAACATAATTTTACAGTCTAATTTAAATTAGACTATAGTCATATTTTAAGACTAACATATGCATATATAAACAAACCCCTTTTTTTTATATGCGCGGACAAATTCCGCGCTGATTAAATGCGCGGAATTTATCCGCGCTAATTATACAAAAAACTTTTTGGATTTAAATATATTTATCATGTATGATTTATTAATCTCGGATAACTGCCTTAATAAGATTAGGATTGAATCATAAATTTTAGTTAGTCATATTGTTTGAGCTAATCTATTTATCAATTAGGGGGCATCTTTAAATGATGACTACATATGTATATAATGCTAGTCTTGTGACTATGTGACTACGATGACTAGTGGGTATCTTCAAGAGAGTCTAGTCTGACTAAAGTCTACTTGATCTAGCAGGTCTGAAATCTCAGCTAGAGATAGCCATGACTATGAGTCCTTAGTCATAAAGAAAGCTTGAATGATCTTTTTGATATACTAGTCTTCATTGGGACTATAGTGAATGATCTCACAAATCACTGCTAGCTTATCTTAAGTCTAGATATTGACGTAATAGTTCCTGTTGATATAGGAGTGTACTATTATAGAAGCCATGCTGTAAGCATCGACCATAGGATTCCCCAAGGCAAACTCTCCGCTGATAGGAGTGTAAAGTTTCTAGGAGGTATAGGATTTCAACTTTAGGTTAGTCATAAGACTAGCGTGCTCAAAGTTCACAATCCTTAAATCTTCAGAGTTAGGGTCCACGACAATGTTCACAAGATTCAATCTCCTGTGGACATATCCAAGACTATGAATGTCCTGAAGACCCTATGATAGCTGTTGTAAGAATGACTGGTCAACACAGGATCATACTATATTCTCTAGTAGTCACCAAAGTTGTACGGATAGAACGGATAGACTAGTCCAATATGACAAGGGCCTTTGACCAGGTACTTAAGACCGATCACATTCTTCAACTAATTTTGAGCTGCAATCTAGGAAATGGAATACTCATTGCTCAGCTTGATTTGGTAGTCCTGCTTGTGAAGGAATTGAATCTCGGTATAGAGCCTGAAGAATTTTCCTTTATAGCAAAGAGTAGCATAGTGATGCATCCCCATATCAGCGACTGGGCTTCGCTTACCAACAAGTTACCGTATTGAGGCGTAGAGAGGAATCATGAAGTGCCGATTGATCTCAAAGTGTCTCAGGTAGTCGAAATTGAGTTGACCAACACCCCGATCATCTACACGATTTAAATCTAAGGAAAATGATTATTGTATAATAATATTACTTGTAGGATTAAGCTCATCGTCAGGGATGACTATAGTCACAGATGACTAAGCTTGAGGAGGTAGTCCCACTTAGTCATTGTCATTATTGCTCTCAGATGAGAGGCTAGAAATAGAAGCCTTTCTCGATTAAACAGCCGAGCAGTTTTATTTCTGCTTTCTCTCCTCTTAGGCTTATTAGTTAGTAAGTGAATTGCAATCTTTGGCATGCCTGTTTAAGTTGCTTTTGTTTGCAAACAATCTCTGACATCCATTACAGTAGTGCTTAGTCTCACTATTATTTTCAACCATTTTATCACTTTTATAATTATCAATTATGGTTCTTTGACTTAGCTTTCTTTTTAAACTACCTGTTTATTATATTTAGGAACTAACATCGACCTCAGAATCTGATTGTAAGGAGATGTTCTATGATCGTTGCGAATGTAACCTCTTCAGCTACTTTGATTTATATGCAACATTTTAAAACCACTTGTTAAGTATCAAAGCAAATAATTAATTAAATAATTAATATGACCACAAATTAAAATAAAATAGCCTAGTTTAGTATATAATTAATCAAATCATAATATAAATTAATCATCATAAATCAAAAGTCAGTCTAAAATTTTTAGAAATCATATAAATCTTGAACAAGCCATCTTCCTCCAAAACAAACCCCTGAACCTAATTTAACTTAAAGTAAGTAGAATGAGTTTTTAACAACAATAATTTTCAAATAAAAAATAAATACTACTCCCTATTATTATTCAAATCATAAGAAATAAGTTGTATTACTCTCTTTTTAAATTAGACTTTTTATTAATTAAGACTAATTAAGGACTAGTCAATAATTAAATTTATAGAATGGAGGACTATAGTCTTGAAAAGAGATTCGTGAAAAGTGAAGAACTTGTCTAGAGATTTAGATCGAAGGATGACATATATCTCTACATGACTTAACATCGTAAGATATTTTCCCTGATAATATATCCATCTTATAGTCAACTTGTTTCTCCCAAATTACCAGTCAACAAATATCGCGTTCTTAAAATCAATTCTAAATGGGCAAAAAAAAGCACTGAAGCAAGAATAGATTCACAGCATACATGTTCCGTTTTACCAAGAGCTCTCAGTTAAGAATTTGTACCAAGATGCAATGTCAGATGACTAAGTCTCCTAGTATCTTCCCTCCTTAGATCAAATTCAGGGCAACTACCTGAGAGAGGCTTTTTCTTCTCAATCCTTGCCACAGTAAAACCGGAATACCTAAAAGGAGTCGTTGAACATGCACATAAGGTGCGCTATAACGAGGGAGCCCAGTAGTCGGAACAAAACGGAATAGAAGTTACTCCTGAGTGGTTCGAGGATCTCCTCAAGCACCCCTTTGTTTCAAGTAAGATTTGTTGAGACTAACTCTATTAGGGAAACCTGGAAAAGCAATATTCTTGATGAAGCAGAGGTCAAGACTAGGCAGATAGAAATCCCAAAATAAGTCATTTGAAATAGCGTCAAGACTAATAGGAGTTAGGAGACCACTTTTGCAGAGTCAGGATGAGAACAAGACAATAACAAAGAGGAAGAGATTAGCAGATGGTACAATGCAGATATCAATATTAAACAGAGGACTCCAAGCAAATAGAATCAAAAGATGATGATTTAATGATTAGGTTTAGAATAGTCATTATGCACATAGGAATTCTTAAATCCCTTAATTCACTTAATTAATAATAATCATTTAATCAACTTGCTCGATTGAGCTTCTAATACATTACTTCACCCTTGGTCTTTGATTCCCGTTCAGTCTTCTTAGCATTTCTTTCTTATAAATCTGCTTAACTGTGAAAAGTAGCTTTAAATCCCGTTATATTGAGGAGAATATGGCACACTGAAGATTGGAGTAATCATCAAATAATTCATGCAATCACGGGTGATCTTACTTCGGTGCACTGAGAGATTATCCATAAATACTGCTAGTCTTTGATGAGGGAATTTCTATCTGAGCTCAGTTAGATACTAGACAAACTCAGGATTTCTCACAGACCGCTTGAATATTCTGTAATGCACTAATCCTAGCTCGCTAGACACTCCAGCTAGTAATGCATAGGTAGTGATTTCAGACCTTCGATCCTTGAGAAAAGGGTGAGAGTAAGGCTTGGCCCATGATCGACTAAGCTGAGTCGCTGGTGAAAAAATAGCCTCATCAACGAAGACAACATTTGCACTATGCTCGAGCTCTCTCAGGAATGTTGTTCTCATAATATTCTTTAAGGCTGTAAGTTTCTCAACTGGGATCGAATCGCTTCTCTTGACTAGCTTGATAGTCTTAAATTTTATCCCCTGACTTTTATATAGTCTTTGCAAAGTCGAAGGACTAATCCTAGATTCTGGGTACTATCTATGAAACATTACTACTCGCTCTCTCAAAGAGAGGCCAACCCAATGCTGAAGTGTGTCTGTTCTGATTAGATACTCGAGCTGATCAAGACTAATAGTGCGAAATCTTCATTGGCCTAGTCTTCTTTAGTTAGTCGTGAATGATCTGCTGGATGACTATAGTCTTCGGATAGTCCTTGGAGTTAGTCCTGAAAACTTGACTAGCAAATTTTTTATCTCAGAATCTTTGAATGCCGCCCTCGAGCTCTTCAATTCAATCATTAGCTTTTCAATGTAGTCTTTGGCTGATTAAAGATCAATTTTCATGAATTAGGTTGAATAACTTTAGATTTGTTAAACAATATTTTATGACTAACCTGTGGTTGTTGTAGTCTTGAAAATAGGCCTTAACCTTAATTATAAAGAAAAATAATTGAAACTATTTAATAATTAAAGCTTGAGAATGCTGTTCATTTATTTATGATTAAAATATCTCCTAAAATCTTACAATTTTTGAATCATGGGGAATGAAACGAATTCTCAAATTTATTAAAGACACTTATAATCATTTAATGCTGAGACTAAAATAAAAATCGATAGTAATTCCGATTTGTTTATAATAGTTGTTATTGAAACTCCAAGACTTTTCAAAGAGATAGTTACAAATATTTAAATTTACCATGGAAACCATTAAATAATAAAAAACTATATGTTTGAAAAATAGTTAAAAACGTAATCAGCCTCAAAGAAGAAATATTATATTTATAAAATAAATTAAAAAAATTAAAATGATAAATAAGTGCTAATTTGAGGATTTACATGTTTTTTATTTAATAAATTATCCAAAGTCTGCTTTATAATTTTGTTTTCATTTACTTTTTTAGAAGAGACTTTTATAATTTAAGTTTTCTTTAATAAACATTCATTAAGAAGAGAGATTTTTCTCTATTTTCTTTTATCAATTTAAAATTATAAAAGTCTGCCATTGAAATATCAAATTTACACTAATATAAATTAATATTACTTTATGAAATATGTTATGACTTTTATCAATTAAAATGTATTTAAATAAATTTAGGTCTTTTAATTAGTCAAATAAAATTCATGACAAATATAAAGAATAGATAAAGTTATAATTTAATTTTATTCATAATTCTAGGGAAATATTAAAATCTAATAGCTTTATTTGTTATAAAAACGGAAAAGGTATATTTATTAAAATTACTTAAATGTCTTAACATGTTACAAAAAAATTGAAAAGACTATTTCTTATGAAATTAATAATGTTTTTGCAATATCACTTAAGAAAATTCTATTGCCAGTAACTATTTCGTTTGGACTATAAACTCAAAACTAAAAGCTTTATATTAATATATAAAGATTTAAGTCTTTAATTTTAAATTAAAATGATAGTTAAAATTACTTTATTTAATATATTTTAATTGAATTTTGATTGTAAAGAATTTTTTTAAAAAAACTTTATATTTTTATTATTTCTATTAATAGTTTATGAATATGCTAATAATATTAATATAATCAAGGCTTGAATTCTAGGCAATTAAATTAAAAATGTAATGTCTATTATTTATTAAATGTTTAAATGAATTAACTCAAAAAAGTTCAAGAATAAAAATGCGAAACTTTAGGAATAGCTTATGTTTATTTGAATGCAAGTATTTAAGAACTAATGAAAATTGTCATAGTATATCTAAAATATGCATAACATTTGGAAAATTTGAAATAAATAATATATAGCATAAGTTAATATAATTAAAATAAATACTATAACTCATTTGAATTACTATTTTGCTATAAAGCTATAATAAAAACATTCTCTTATACAAACATTAATGATTAAGAATCATTAATTCTAGCAATTAATATTTAAAAAAATTTAATTCCATAAATATCCTTGAATTATAGTATCTTTAATCTTTTTGATAAATTTAACTTATTTATTAATTAATTAATAAATTAATTAATTTATGACTTTATTTTAAATAAAATTTGATGACTAAATACTATCTAATTAATGTTACTTAGATATATCAGAAATGAAGAAATTGCAAATATAAAATTAAAATTTTTCAATATTCAAATTACCTGCTGATTGATTTTAAAATGCATAAAAATAAAAGTATGAACTATATGATTATATCGATCTGGCTGGCTTAGACCCCAGTATTAACTTCTGTACAGCATTAAATAATAAATATTATATCACATGAGAAGAGATTGATTATTGATTAATCCTCTAGAATTCTACTTAGAATCAAATGTCTATAAAAATTATAATTATGATTCAGCTAATAATTGATATTAATAAACTTTGATCTTGTAGTCTCATATTCTCTAAATAATTAGAAAAATCATATTATAAAATAAAATTACTTCTGTTAAATTGACTTCAATTTCAAACAATTTCCCACAGCTATAAAATAGGAATGTTAATACTTTCTTAAGATAATTCGTAATCTCAAGGAAGGGATACCCAGAGAGTGAGAAAATATATAAAAAGATTTTTTGAGAAAGTATAAAACAAGATGTTTAGCAATTTAATTTATATATCAAATACTCATGGTTTTAATTTAACAATTACTTACTTCAAATTTATTATAAAATAACAATTAGATATATATAAAATAAAAATTTTAGGTATTGACTACTTTAAAGCATATTTGTGGCTCTGCTCCATTCGATATTCATATAGTCATCATATCTTATGAAAAATATCTGGGAACTTTTCAAAGTAAAATTAATTAATTTATATTATTATCAGTTGTTATAATCCATATTATTAAAATTATTTTTTTTACTTATTTCTATATTTATAAACTTTATATCTGGTTAATATTTTAATTTATTTTAACTTCATAATTAACATACTAAAGGTATTTATTAATAAATTGTTCAAATATAATTAATTTATATCAATTAAAGCTTAAATTTATCAAAAATTTCAAATTAAAAGGGAAGATCTTAGCTATTTAAAATTATTTCAAATTAACGAGACTAAGAACATGATGAGCTAAGTGAAAAATCTAAAAATTAAATTTACTTTATTTCGATTAAATTATTAAACAAATCAGCGATATACTTAGGATGTTTGTCGTTATGAAATAAAATAGCGAAATAAATACAAAGCTAAAAAAGTAACTTTCTCAAACTTTAAAAAAAGTTTCCTTATATCTCGATTTATTAAAAGCAAACTTAGGACATGACTTTGGTCAATTAAATTTCTTATAAAGAGTATTATAAATAATTACATATCCCATCAATTATGAATTATGTTGTTCCTACAATTTTTTGGGTTATATATACAACTTGCAAGTGTGGAATTAAATGATTCTCTCTGCTTTTCCAATCACTTTGGAAGGCAAATTAATTCCAGATACCCATTCAACAACATTTGAAAAGTTGAGAAAAATAATCAGGTTTTACAACGAGTTTAATTTCTCAATTTATAAAAATTTTCACCCCACTTTAAAAAGCTAAAATAAAAAACTATAACTAAATGCTCTTTAGAAATTAATTATATGAAGTTTAATTAAAAAGACAAAATATAATAAAAATACAGAATGTCTTTAAATCCATCCAGATTTATATCCAAATAATTATACTAAGGTAAAATTTTCGTTTTATATGTCATTATGAATTTTAATAATCAACCTGAAGTGATATATAATTAAGATCTTAGATTTATTGAGTTAATTATTTTGTTGCCTTATAGTGCTTTAATCTCTCACATTCTCGTCCTCTCTCTTCCCGCGCTGTAAATATAGTGATCTTTCGTAATCTCCATCAGTTCCATCCGATTTTGTGCTTTAGTGATTGTCTGTACAGTAACCATGCTGAATCGGCTCATTTTTAGTAGCATTCCGTAGGTTCTGAAGCATCTTCGCGAATTTTGTCAGTATCGGTTGTTCCCTCTCCCACAGTATATACTGTGTATCAGTAGGTACAACCTGTAAAAAACACTTACTTTCAAGCAAAAATTTTTCAAATATGGGTGAATGTAGAAATCATCAATCAACGAAGAATTAGGTTTGGACAAGAATGAATAAAGTTGAGCTAAAAATGAATTCTCTTTGGAGAAAAGTTACTTACCTAAACTTTATTCATTCTTGTCCAAACCTAATTCTTCGTTGATTGATGATTTCTACATTCATCCATATTTGAAAAATTTTTACTCGAAAGTAAGTGTTTTTTACAGGTTGTACCTACTGATACACAGTATATACTGTGGGAGAGGGAACAACCGATGCTGACAAAATTCGCGAAGATGCTTCAGAACCTACGGAATGCTACTAAAAATGAGCCGATTCAGCATGGTTACTGTACAGACAATCACTAAAGCACAAAATCGGATGGAACTGATGGAGATTACGAAAGATTACTATATTTACAGCGCGGGAAGAGAGAGGACGAGAATGTGAGAGATTAAAGCACTATAAGGCAACAAAATAATTAACTCAATAAATCTAAGATCTTAATTATATATCACTTCAGGTTGATTATTAAAATTCATAATGACATATAAAACGAAAATTTTACCTTAATAATTTATTTATAATTTTATTAAATATAAAAAATTACATAATATAATAAAAATTATTTTTATTGCTCTAAAATATTATATAAAAACAACCCTATAAAGATCCCTACACTATTAGAAAAGTTAAGTTAAAAGTATAAACAAATATTAATTTAAATAATTATTATATATTTGAATAAAATAGAATTTTTATTAAAATTATAACTGTATTAGATTTTAAGTTTTTCCAATATTCAACAAATAATTAGAATTCATTGTTGTAATTTTCTATAAAAAATTTGATAATTATGAATTAGTTATTTAATATATTTAATTAAAATATTAAATTTCATGGAGTTCATTCTCTAATGATTTCATATATGTGTCACTACTCTATTTTTCATTCTAATTATATGAATGGATTAATTAAAACTCTAAGATTAATCTCAATATAGTTAATAGCTGAAATGCTATTTAAAAAAATAATCATATTAT